>PVIW01000384.1:0-48737 GCA_004026585.1 Noctilio leporinus | reverse complement strand
CATTTGATATAGTCCCATTTATTGATTCGTTCTTTGATTTCCTTTGCCCTTGGTGAAGTATCAGTAAACATATTTTTGCATAGGATATCCAAAAGTTTACTGCCTATATTTTTCTCCAGAACCTTTATGGTGGCACTGCTTATATTTAAATCCTTTATCCATCTTGAGTTTATTTTGGTGTATGGTGTAAGTTGGTGGTCTAGTTTTATCTTTTTGCATGTTGCTGTCCAGTTCTCCCAACACCATTTGTTGAAGAGACTGTTTTTACTCCATTGGACGTTCCTTCCCCCTTTGTAAAATATGAGTTGACCATAGAGTCCTGGGTTAATTTCTGGGCTCTCTATTCTGTTCCATTGATCTATATGTCTATTCTTATGCCAGTACCATGCTGTTTTGATGACAGTAGCCTTGTAGTATTGTTTGAAGTCTAGTATTGTGATTCCTCCTACCTTGTTCTTCTTTCTCAAGATTGCTATGGCTATTCATGGGCGTTTTTGGCTCCATATAAATTTTTGAAGTATTTTTTCTATTTCTGTGAAGTCTGTCATTGGTATTTGAATTGGGATTGCATTGAATATGTAGATTGCTTTGGGTAGTATGGATATTTTAATGATGTTAATTCTTCCCATCCACGAACATGGTATATGCTTCCATTTATTTGTTGTGTCTTCCTTGATTTCTTTCTTCATTGTTCTGTAGTTTTCTGAGTACAGGTCTTTTACCTCCTTAGTTAAGTTGATTCCTAGGTACTTTATTTTTCTTGTTGCTATGGTAAATGGGTTTTGTTTTTTCGCTTCTATTTCTGTTGTTTCATTATTGGTATACAAAAATGCTTTTGATTTCTGGATATTGGCTTTATACCTAGCTATTTTGCTAAATTTGCTTATTAGGTCGAGTAAGTTTTTGGTGGAGCCAATCGGGTTTTGTATGTACATTATCATATCATCTGCAAATAATGACAGTTTGACTTCCTCCTTTCCAATTTGGATACCTTTGATTCCTTTTTCTTCTCTGATGGCTATAGCTAGAACTTCCAAGACAATGTTGAATAGAAGTGGAGAAAGTGGACGGCCTTGTCTTGTTCCTGATCTTAGGGGGAAAGCTTTCAGTTTTTGTCCATTAAGTATGATGTTGGCTTCAGGTTCCTCATAGATGGCCTTTATGATGTTGAGGTATGCTCCCTCTATTCCCATTTTGCTGAGGGTCAAAAAGATTATTTTTTTATAACATTGCCCATATAAACAGCAATGGGGAAACATGATTACAAATAAACTAGTGTAATTGAGCCATGAATGTTGATAGTTTATTTTTTATTTTTTAGCCATGGAAGAATGTACTATCTAAATATTGTAGGTTAAATAAATAAAATAAGAAAAGATTGAAAAGAATGCCTCCATATATATATTTCTTATATATGAAATATATAAGAAAGGCTCTAATGTAAGAGAATGCTTGTTCTTAAAGATATGATGGATTATAATTCAAGTATTTTTCTACAATTGAAATATATGTAAATTTTGAAAAATTAGGGGAACGCATTAAACTATCTAGTTAATATTTAGGGTGAAAGATTAAGCTACTTCCTTGCTATCACTGTGCACTTCCATTCATTCTGCTTTTTCTCATTACTTTCTCTGCCACCAACACAGGAAAACCCACTTTCATCTTCTTTCTGGATAATCTTTACAAATTATACAAACTTCATTTAAAAATTAAAAAATTTTTTAGGCTTTCTGTTTTTGCCCTCTGATCATATGATTTTGTCTCAGTGTTCTGGAAGTACCAGTCTGCCTCAGGATCTAGGAAGTAGCTATGTAGGTTGAGATTTGTTGTAGAATAAAGACTGAGAAAAGTGGAAAATAATATTCCTCTTCTAATTTTTGTGAGGTCATTTTGCAGTGAGACCATTGCTTGGTGGTGAATTTGTGGACAAAGAATAATCCGAATACTTTCCTCTTTACAAGGGGCAAGGTGTTGAAGACATTTCCCCCTATTTCCTATTGTTGAAAATGCTCGCCTTCCACATGGGGCAATGAGAGCTGCTTGGTGTTCTGGGGGTTTGACAAAGGGGCTGTAACCTGAAACTTGGCCCTTTCTAATTTAGGGAATAGGAAGTAGAGTGTGGGGAACAAATGGGAGAGAAGAAGAAGGTCAGAGAAATGAGAGAAGCAGAAAACTGCCACACTCCCCTTCACTGGTTTCTTGTCCTCATGAGATCACCCAGTTCCCTTAAGTTCAGGAAGCATAGAGAGTTTTAATGAAGATGAACCCAACCTGAGAAGGGTGGGATCTAAACCCCCAAATGGGCTCCCCAGCCTAGAGCAACACAGCTGAGAGTAAAACAACACCCAGCTGTGAAAAGCAAAAACCTGCCAGGTTTAGCTGGCTTGACAGAGAGACCAAGTTCTTAAACAGACCACACACAAAAATACAGCAGCACCCACTGACCCTGGGCTCCAGCAGAAGGCAAAGTAGACTAGAGATGAATGGGGAAAGTTTGGGTCAGTGGCTTTAGGGGGAAAGTTAAGGGAGCAGCCCATGAGTCCAGTGCTGAGCCATCCCACATACAGCCAGCAGACCACTCTTCTCCAAAGTGTGGGAGCCTGAGGAAGCCACAGCCTCACCCATAGAAGTTAATCTGCCCCACCCAGCAGTGCCTAAACCTGACCTCAGATCATAGGTTGATTGGATTAACAACTGAACTCATCTGCCCTGCCCAGAGGTGCCTAAAACTGACCTCTTATCACAGACTGATTGGATTAACAACTAAAGGAGACAAAGACAGTGGACCTCTGATAGTCTCCAATTGGCTGCCAGACTAGGACATGAGCTGACTTTACCAAGCACAGATCCAGGAAGTAAAAAAAGTGCACCTTTACACCACAGAAGGTCACACCACTAAGACAGTAAGTGAAAGCAGACCAATCCAAGAAGCAGAAACGAACAAAAGTCACCTACATTGAGGAGATAAAGAAATAAACCCTCAGCGAATGGAAAGGAGGAATCCCCAGGAAGAGTACAAAATGAAATATAGAGGCAAGCACACTCTTAGACATGAAATTCAAAGTAATGATGATAGAGAAGCTCAATAAGCTCGGTTAGTTCAAAGAAAACTACAAACAATTCCAGGGGAACTATGAAGAACTCCAGTGGAACTATAAGGAACTTACTAAGAACTACATCAGCATTAAAAAGGACTTAGGCACCATCAATAACATCCAGGAGGAAATGAAGGATATAATTTTTTAATTGAAGAACACAGTAGAAGGAATCAAAAGCAGGCTAGAGAAAGCAGAGGATCAGATTAGTGAGCTGGAGGTCAATGTAGAAAAAAATTCTCAGGCAGTGCAACAAAATGAAAAAAGACTGAAAAGGAATGAAGAGGTTTCAAGAGAGCTTCAGGACAACATGAAATGTAATAACATCCATATCATATGGATACCAGGAGAAGAGGAGGAGCAAGGGATAAAAAACCTCTTTGAAAAAGTAATGACAGAAAACTTCCCTAACTTGAGGAGAGAAATTGTCATGCAAACTTAGGAAGCATAGAGGGTCCCAAGGAAGATGAACCCAAATCGGCCCACTCCAAGACAACATAATGAAGATGGCAAATTTCAAAGACAAGGAGAGAATCCTAAAAGCAGCAAGAGAGAAACAGCTAATAACATACAAGGGGGCTCCCATAAGGTTATCAGTTTATTTCTCAACAGAAACACAAAAGCCAGAAGAGAGTGGCAAAATATATTTCAAGCAATGAAAAACAAAGGCCTGCAACCAAGAAAACTCTACCCAGCAAGACTGTCATTCAAAATGGAGGTGAAATAAGGAGTTTCCCAGCCAAAAGAAGTCTAAAAGAATACATCTCCACCAACCCAGCATTGCAAGAGATGCTAAAGGGTCTGCTTTAAGAATTTGAAGAAACAGAGAGACAGACATAAATGCAGGTACAAAGGTAAATGGATTAAATGCACCAATCAAAAGACATAGGGCAGCTGAATGGTTAAGAACCAACTTTAACTTATGAATGCTTTTTAAGTGACCTTGTTGCTATACCCGAAGAACCCTGAAAAACCAATTCACAAGAACCTATGTACCATTATGTTCTGTTCATAGCAGCACTATTTACAATAGCTTATTGCTGGAAACAGGGTAAGTGCCCATCAGTGGATGATTGGATCAAAAAACTTTGGTATATTTACACATGGAATACTACGCAGCAGAAAGAAGGAAGGAACTCCTGTCCTTTGCAACAACATGGATTGAACTGGAAAGTATTATGCTTAGTGAAATAAGCCAGTCAGTGAAAGACAAATACCATATGATCTCATCCATTCTAGGACAATAATGAACAAAACAAACAAGCAAGCAAAACAGGACCAGACACATGAATACAATGAATAGACTCTTTGTGGTCAGAGGGGAGGAGGAGGCAAAGAAGGGGAGCAGTTTAGCTAAGGAACTAGCATGGAAGAACCATGGGCATGGACAACAAGTGGGATTGACTTTTGGGGGGAGTGAGAGGGTGGGGAAGGGGACAGAGGGGAGTAAAAAGTGGATGGATGTAATACAACAACAGTAAAATTAAATTAAAAATAAATAAATAAAAAGATGAAGAAATAGACGAGATGAGCACAGGTACAAAGGGGAAAAATGTCAATGAAGAAGTACCTGTCAATAATACCCTTAAATGTGAAAGGATCAAATGCATCAATCAAAAGACATAGGGTAGCTGCTGAATGGATAAGAAAACATGACCCACATACATGCTGTCTATGAGAGACTCACCTCAGGAAAAAAAAATCAACACAGACTGAAAGTAAAGGGATGGAAAAATATATTTCAAGCAAATGGACATGAAAAAAAAGGATGGGGTAGCAATACTTATATCAGATAAAATAGATTTTAAAGTGAAGGCCATAAAAAGAGACAAAGAAGGACATTTCATAATACTTAAGGGAACGGTTCATCGAGAAGATATACTTGTAAACATATATGCACCCAACACAGGAGCACCCAAATATATAAAAATAATCTTGGAGGACTTGAAGAAGGATATGGACAGCAACACACCCCATTATCAACAATGAACAGATCTTCCAAGCAAAAAAAAAAAAATACACCAAGGATGTTGTAGCATTGAACAACACTCTAGATAAAATGTAGTTAACTGATATATACAGAACCTTTCACCCGAAAGAAACAAAATACACATTCTTTTCAAATGAACATGGAATATTCTCAAAGATAGACCACATAGTAGGACACAGGCAAGTCTCCACAAATTCAAGAAAATTGAAATCATACCAAGCATCTTTTCAGATCACAATGGCCTGAAACTAGAAACCAACCTCAAGGAAAAAACCCAAAACATTCTAATTCATGGAAATCAAATAACATGCTATTGACTAATGAATGGGTTAAAAATGAGATCAAAGGAGAAATCAAAAAGTTTCTGGAAACAAACTAAACAAACAAACAAAATAGAACCAGAGGTATGAAAACAAGGAACAGGTTTTCCATGTGAAGGGGTTGGGGGGGGGGGAAGAGGCAAAGAAGGGGATGAGTTTAGTCAAGGAACTAGTATAAATAACCTAGGGACATGGGCAACATACTGAGATTGACTGTGGGAGAGCGTATAGGGAGTGTGGTCAGGGGAGAGCAATGGGGGGAAAATAGGATAAATGTAATACAACAATAATAAATTAATTTAAAATGATCAGGTCCAAAAAATGTTGTAATGATTCTGTATCCAAATATATATTAAATAAACACTTGCTATTTGTTACCTTAAAAGATATGTAGCGACTTGGTAACTGATACTAATTGTCCACCAGCAAGAAATTTGCATAGTGTGGTCAGGATGACCTGGCCAGTCACCTCATTTCAAATAAATCATCCTGCATATAAGTGTATGAATGTGATAAGAATGCTGACATTGACAGCTGAAATTTTACAACTCAGTCAATATTTTAATCAAATACCATTGGTAATGATAGAAAATTCATATGTGCAATAAAGGAATCTTATAAGGTTTTTCAATGTATACATTGCAAATTTAAAATCTTTGCACCTGCTTCCTACAATGTCAAAAAGAGTATTGTGTAGTTTTGTACTTTGACTCTATTATTTTTGTGTTTTCATTCCAAAATTAGAAACTGTTCTATCCCTAACAAATACACAAAGTGTTTAGGAAAAAGATTGTTAAATGTGAATCTATCTTCAAAAATCTGCTTTAAATATGTTCTGTCTGACTAGCAGGGATATTAAAGAAGGTTATATAAAGAGATTATTTGACAAGGGTAAACAGAAAATTACTCCTTGTCCTTATTAAAGTTATTAAATTTTTTTAATAGAAAGTCTTCACTTTCTTTACTCTGCTTTTAATTCTGCCTAAGAGGTTTCTGATCTATCACTGTCACATGTCCTTAAGTTTTTGACTCTGCTGTAATACTAATTCCTTTTAATTAAATTACACCAAATGGTAAAAATTTTAAAAATTACATTTACATCATCTGTTTCTTATGTGATATTTGGTAAAATATCAAGATAAGCAACTTAAATTTTGGTTTTCCATACTTTATTGACTATTGTAAAATTAAGATTCAAAATAAAGCCCTGGTGGGATAAATACATGGCCACTCTGCTGATCTTATGTAAATAGCTGACAGGAAAACTATGTTGGGGTATGAGTCACATGAATTTATCACAAATAAGAGAGTGGTCATATTTCCCAAAAGCAAACTCTGAGAAATGTCTTTCCTAGGAACTAATTCAAAGTTGAATTTCTGAAAGTGTAGATTTCCCCAAGAAATCAAAATAAGCTTTGCACTAGAGGCCCTATGGAAGTCTATTCCAAAGATATTTCCCTCAACTCACCTGTGTATTACAGCAATTGAATCATTTTGTGATGTTCTAGGACTGTCCTTTCTTTTAGGAGAATTTTTGAATTGGTAGTGGCTGGTCTTCATACAGAGGAAACAATTAGGAAAAGACTGATTGGATTCAAAGTTCCTGAAGGTCTCTGGTATTATGGGGCCTTGTCAGATCTACTAACGCTGCCCTAGACTATCGGGATATGAATTTCAAGGTCTAAAGAGCATTTATAGCAGACATAAACAATTATATTTAGGCACATTTTGACATGTCAATTTCATCAGGAAGACTTGGTTATCAGCCGTTTCCAAGGTAATTTATGCAAAGCGCCTCTCTACAGTGCCAGCTATCAGATCTGAGTGGAACAAACATGCAATCAAACTTTATTTATTTAGCTCAAATATATAAATTCATTCCTGCTGTTTTAACAAGTATCCAACTGGCTATTTGTATAATAAATAAGGATAAGAAAAAAGAAAAGCTCTTTTCTTCCAGCACTATTAATTCTTTTCAAATGATTAATGAGGAAGTATTAACAAGAAGTCAAAAAGTAACCCACCTATCAGATTTAGCATTAGCTCCCAGAGGGCACAGATCTGAAATCTAATTATTGAAATTCTTAGAAGTTTCCAAATCTGATTTTATATTTGAGAAACAGCATCTATAAAATTAACAAAGTGGAAATGTGCAATATTTATAATTTCTAAGTTATTTTCATTTTGTTTATATAGCTAATGTTGCAAAAGTTTGCATAAATAGTCAAATTATTGTTTTCCCAAGATATTAAAAATGCTTTATTAATGCTTTCTCCAATAATGTTTCTCTGTTCAGGGATACCACAAGGACATGCAATGTTATGTCCAGCATTTTTCTTAATGGCAGGCAATGTAGATGGTTTTGAATTCTGAGGTGAAGTGGGGTCTATAGCAATAACGTGCTGTAAAATATTACGCTTAGTGAAACAAGCCTGAGGTCAAAAGGCAAATATCATACAATCTCACCTAACACAGGAAACTAATGAACAAAATAAACAAATGAGCAAAATAGAACTGGAGGCATGGAAACAAGGAACAGACTGACAGTGACCAGAAGGGAGAGGGAGAAGGGAGAAAAGAAGGGAAAGGGTTTAATCAATTAGTATAAATGACCAATGGACATGGACAACAAGATAGGGATTGACTGTGGGAGAGAGGATGGGGCAAGGGAGAGCAGTGAGGAAGAAAAATGGACAATTGTAATACAACAAAAATAAATGAACTAAAAACAGTAAAAAATTACAATGGGACAGGTGAAAGAAAGGGAGAGGAAAGAAAAGGAAAAGGTGGAAAAGGGGAGAGTTCAGGAATTCACAGTGAGAACTTGTTTCACCAGGAATATTACATATGTCCTTTCTTTAACCCCTTACACTTACTATGAACAAACATAAAAAAGTGCTAGAATTTTAACATAAACAAATGAGGTCTAGAGAGCTTAAGTCACTAGTTAGTCAACTAGCAATTTTCACAGAGGAAGTCTCTCTTAAGCTACGGCACATACTTTTCCAGTACATCCTGTACGTCCAATACAATTCAAAACTTTAATAAATATCGAGAAACTCCCTAGACACTATAAAACCTGGGATAAAGCCTGATAACAAAAGTTGAAGAATTGCAAAACTCAATTGCACACTCTCACCAAGTCTCTTAATGATGAGTTGAGAGTGTAGTTTTGGAAAATTCAGGGCCCTGAGCTGGGACTCAGGGTCTTTCAGGCAGACAAAGGAGGTTGAAAATTCAAACCCTCAAAACTACCTGAATGAACCTTCCATGGAGCAGCCCCTCCTTCCACCCTTCCTCCCCAAGCACTCATTCCTGCGTAAAAGAGCCAGCCTTCTCTCACATTAAAAAACAAAAAATAACAAAACAAAACAGACTTTAAGTGATGTTGCTTGGTGCAGATACTTCATAGGGAGGCACTGATTCTCTTCAGGTTGGTTCTCAACATCCCTCATGGATACCATGCCCCAAATGAGAATTAGATCCAAGCATAGCACAGATAGGTAAGTCAGGGTCTCCTCCAGGAGGGAGTCACTGCTACACAAGACAGTTGTCATCTTGTAGGGAATTCTCTTCACTAGGGCTTTAATGAGGACATTGCTGAGGGGGTAGGTAACCAGAATTCATCAAATGGCTGTAGTGGTTGCTTTCCACAGGCTAGAGAAGACAGGAGCTGGCTACAGTGGATTTAGATTCCCTATTAAAATGATGGACCCCAGAGTGATAGAGGTCAGGTGTTGGCACATATTCTTTAGAGATACATTGGACACATCTACCATAATTAGCCACAGAGATCTGCAGCAGTGGCTAGTTATTCCCAAACCTCTAGGGATTGGGGGAGAAAAACAAGAAAAGAAAAAAAAGAAAAAAAAAAAAAAAAAACCTGGGCAGCTTCTTAATCTGCTATTTGTTTTATATAAGCAGAAAAGTTCCAGATCTGCTGAGCATAAACAAGACTTGAAGAATGGCAGTGGAGTTGTTGGCCTCTTATTCAATTCCTAAAACTTAAACTATCTCAGGCACAGCATGACTTGATTGGAAGGCAGGCCAACCCACTTTGAAGAAAGACCCTCAAAAAGAGTCCCAACTCTTTACTGTGAATTATTCTCTAAATCCTCTCTGGAAGCTATAATCCCTTGATAATGTGACTAAGAAAAAGCAAATAATCAAGTTTATGTGGTCATTAAGTACTGGTTCTGAATGGAGCCATGCGTTACAGTGGTCCGGTTAGGGACTAATGGAGATCAGGTGAGAGATGAAGTCTTGGTAAAGTCAATCTTACACTAACTTTATTGGGCTTGTTCCTCCTAATTCCCTAGATGGGCCATGTCCTCTCATTGGTTCTCCGCTATGGAATGAGAACTATTAATAGCAAAATACAACTTCCTCTCATGGTTGCCCTCCCCCAAGATACTAAACCAAAAGATACCACATCAAAAATAATACCACATTTCCGGTGAATATCACAGATGTTAGTGTCACCATCAAGGACTTAAGAGATAACAGAATGGATGTTTCTCTTTGATACCAAATTAACTTCCCTGTTTGACCACTGCAAAGTCAGAGGGACATTGGAGAATGACTGTGGGTTGTAACAACCTTAATGAGATAATGCAACAAATGTGATTGCTTTTCTGTGGGTGGAACCTTTACTGGAAAAAATGACTACACGGCCTGGACTCTGTTATGTCATTACCCTAAAAACACTGTCTTTGACCACCTACTGACTAACATAATCAGAAACAGGGATCAGCACATTTCAGAGACAGTGAGATTATTTACTATCTTTGTTCATTTCTATGGCAATTTTGCTATGACATAATCAAGTACGAAGCAATCTTTGTTTATTTGTGACATTCCATAGCCTACATGTTGATCAATTGCAGGTAAAAAGAAAGCAACAAGCAGTCCTGGCTGGTAGCACAGTGGATAAGGTGCCGGCCTGTGAACCCAAAGGTCGCAGGTTCGATTCCCCAGCCAGGGCACATAACCAGGTTGCAAACCAGGTCTCCAGTCAGGTCTGTGGCTGGAGGTAGGTGAAAAGCAATCATACATTGATGTCTCTCTCCCTCTCTGCCTCTCTCCCTTCCCCTCTCTCTAAAAATAATGAAATAAAATCTTTAAAAAAAAAAAGAAAGCAACAAGCACGTGGTTGCTTTAGAAAGACACATGCAGGCCTGAAAAATCCATCAAGTTCCTTGGGATCCATTAGGTAGGGCATGATACTCTCCTAAAGGGAAAGATAAGTTGCTGCACTTTTCACTAACCTCCAAGAAGAAATAGGCATAATGCTTGATTAATCTCTTTAGATTTTGGAGCAAACACCATAAAATGATTGGCCTGTGGTTTTGATATATTAACCAGGTAGTCTCCAATTTTGAATGGGGCTCAAAGCAAGAGAAGGCTATGCAGCAGGTCGAAGCTGCAGTGCAGGCTTTCCTGAGGTGGGCCACATGGCGTGACAGGCACAAAGGTCCTGAAAAGGACCTGTAGTACATGGAGATACTTGGTGAGGTCTCTGGCAAGTCCCAACATGAGAATCATAGCAGAGATCACTTGGGTTTTAAATGAAATCCATGTCCTATTTTTCCAAAACTATACTCCATTTAAAGGTAGCTCCTAGCCTATCATTGGGTTTGGGCAAACTCTGAATGCCTAACCATGGACCCCAAATGATTGTGTGACTCAAGCTGCCCAATATGAAAGAAGGAAAAAACAAGAAAAGATGCTAAGGGATACAATGCCAAGGGGTAAACTCTGATTATTACTCTCTGTTTGTTCTTCCAGTTCAGTTTTTCACTCTTCTCCTCTGAGTTTTTTTTTCTCTGAGAGGCTAAAATACCTCCTGGGTCCCCTTGCCCTGTAGCTTCCAGCTGTGTTTGGCCAATGGGAGGCAGTGAAATGGAGGGCAATAGGGGATTATATTCACTACTGCACTTCCTCTTTGATGAACTGATGTGTAGTGGTAGTTGGATTACCCTCCCTAAGGCCACAGCTCCGTTTCCAAGTGACCTTAGCTCTAACTTGCCCCAGTTGCTAGTCCTTGGGATCTTCGGCACACTCTTGTCTTGCTCTTAACCTTTTCCAGCCCTATATATTTAACTCTCAACCATGATTCCTTTGAGCATACAATCACCAGCCCCGTCAACCCCCAGTTTAATGATGGAACAAAAGGCTGATCTTGGAAAACATCAGGTCATATGGTATACTGCATACTGATGGACATTTCAGTTAAGAGATAAACAAAATCTACTTTTTTTCTCAGAATCTCTTTTTTATAAGATTTTATTCATTATTTTCATAAAGAAGGGCAGGAAGGGAGGAAGAAAGGGAGAGAAACATTAATGTATGGTTGCCCTTCACCTGCCTCCAGCTACAGATCTGGCTGGAGACCTGGCTTGCAACCTGGTTATGTGCCCTGACTGGGAATCGAACCAGTGACCTTTGGGTTCACAGGCTGGTGCCTTATCCACTGCGCCACCAGCCAGGGTGGTAAAATCTATCTCTTACAGACACTGTTATGTTGGATTTTTTCTAATGTAGGCAAACAATCATAATCTTTAAAGATATAACTCCTTCCTTTGATAACTTTTTATCCCACTGTCTGGAGAGTGTTGTTTTATTGGCCTCATTCCAGCAGCCGCTGTATCCGTTGGACATCCCTTCTCCACTGAACGTCAACTTCCCCATTTCCTTCAGGCTGAGATTATCGAAATGTATCATTATCTACCATTCAGGTGCCATCTGCTATCCCTTAACAAAACTGTAGAAAATATACCCTGAACTTATTGATAAGGATGATCCTTTCCCTATTTATTTAGAGTCAAGTTTCACAGCCTTCCAAGGGCAGAAGACTAATAGTTGAAGTATTTTCTTTCTGAATTCTTGCTATGAGTCTCTCTTAGGACAAGGTGTGTTTTCATTTCTTTTCTTTTCTTTTTTTCCCCCTGACTATCTGAAAAACAATGTGGACGAATATCACTGCAAGATACTGTAGTGAGAGAATAGGGCAGAGCAGAGACCAGGTTTCTTTGGCTCTATGGTCATGTGCTAGGGCAGCCTTGGGAGTTGATAGCTCTCAATGGCCTTTCTGCTAGTTGTGGTCCTGTCACCATCTGCTCACTTGACCCAAGTGAAAACTCCTCTTCCTTACTTATCACCTGTCCCTCTCAAAGCTACAGATAAGACTGCCAGCCTCTCACTGAGGGGTGGTTTTCTCTGTGTAAGTCCGAGTGTCACCTATCTCATGAGGTTAGGGGCATGGGCAGGACAAAGATTTTTCTTGCCTAGAGTATTTTTTGAATCCTTAGCATCTAAGCACATGTTTGGCTCAGAGTGGACAGAAAAAGAAGTCATTACAAACAAAGTTGTAAACACATTCTCAAGATCGCACTCAGAATCCAACACAGTCGCCCATGCAACCTTTCTCCTTACCATTTTTCACCACCTTCAAACATGCTCTAGCTGGTAGGTTTTACTCCCTCTCTATGTCCATAGTAATTTATATATGCTTCTCTTTTAGCATTTTTCATATGGACTCATTATTATATAGGTCTTTTCCACTAGCCTACGTAACTATGGAGCACAGTAGCTGTAAAGCTGAGCATTTAAACCTTGGGCTCTGAATCCTGTTTCTGCTACTTCATAGCTATGCTATCTTATATTAGTTACTTAACCTTGTTAAGATTCAGTGTCTTGTTTGTAAACAGTATAATTCACTCATTCATGTATTTATTATTTATTGCATACCAGGCTCTAATCTAATGTATGTTCTGGTTATTGAGTTAAAAGAACAGGAAAAAGAAAGAACAAGACAATAGAGAAAGGAGCAGGAAAGGAAGGGTAAGGTGGATGATATGCCCTCCCTGACGGAGGGCACAGCCTTGCTTTGGATGCATCTTTATCACCTGTATCCATATCGCTAGAATAAACAATATGATTTTATATCATTATAAATACTTCAAACAAAGCAAAATAAAGGAATAGAGTTTGGCAGAAAATTATGAGTTCATGGTAGTCACTGACCTGAGGATTAAAGAAGACCCTCACACTTTTAGGGCTGCGCACTGTGTTGTTTCTTTGTGGAGTTGGGCATAACCTGGTGACTTGTTTTGGCTCCTGAAAGTTGGGTGGAAGGGAATTGCACCCAGAAGCTTTAAGAAGAGCCAGTTAAGGTTCACCACATCTCCTTCCCCCTGCTG
Organism: Noctilio leporinus; assembly: GCA_004026585.1. NCBI lineage: Eukaryota > Metazoa > Chordata > Mammalia > Chiroptera > Noctilionidae > Noctilio > Noctilio leporinus. The sequence goes on along the minus strand of PVIW01000384.1, from coordinate 35,128 downwards.
GACTTACTGGACACATTCACAGAGAAGGAGTGTCCTTCAGGTTCGGCCAGCCCTTCATTTGGTCATTGTTTTACTAGAGCATCACCCACGCTGTCCTGATGGATGCATACCTTATCCCAAAGTGTTTTCCTGACACTTGGTGAATTCTCCTTATCATTATTATTGATTGGATTGTTAGTAACATTTGTGTTGCCAATGTAGGAACATAACAGGGATTCACTATCTTTCTCTTAAATAAGCATGAGTTTTAATGCACTCAAATGCAAGTATTTTGGTCCTACCTCAACAAATAGAAAACAAAGTCCAAGTAATTTGAATTACCTGTCACAGGTGGCCAAGTGTCAGTAAGTAGTTTCACAGGGGTCCCCTGATAAATTTAAACTTTATGTTTTAAGTGTGTTTTTCTATTGATTAGCACTATAAAACTAGATACACACATTTTCAAAATCATGTGGCTAGAAAGTGTGATAAATCTAAGTATGAACACAGAAAACCTTTGAAAAACAAGTATACATGTTAGAAATGTTCAGTAAAATCCTATTAGGAATAGTAAAGTTTATCTCAAAATGTCATATGAGCTAATAATTATTTCTTTTTAGGCACAAAAATTAAAATTTAAAAGAAACAACTAAGTAAGTTAACTGGACAGAAAGTACAGACTGAACTGAAATATAGCTCAATTTTTCTCAAATCTTAGCAAGAGAATCATAGGGGGGAGATATATATATATATAAACTTTCTCCAGCAGCAGAAATTGCTAACAGCACCAGAGTAAATCTGCTGTTTGTGAAACATGTAGGGACAGATCTGAAAGGATGAGGGAAATGCAAAACACATCAGAGGCAATTTTTCAGTGGAGAAAATTAAATCAAAGGGGAAACCAAGTTTACTGGAATATAAATATAGATGATAAAATGACAGCTACATTTTCTAAAGTAAGAATGTATCCCTTAAATAATATTTCAGTGGTATCTAAAAAAATAAATGCTATGTTTTAAAATCCTATAAATAAAATTCTAAATGTGCTATTTCTGATGTATACTGTAAACTAGTCAATTGAGTATATTGGTTTCTTTCTACAATTCACTATCTACCACAATAACTGCAGCAAAAGAATTAAATTGAATTTGAATTACATGTTAGTAATGAATATAATGCAATTATATTAGCTTTAGTAAACTCGGCTTGAAATAATGTGCTTTAAAAGGCCTGGTTTGAAATATGCAAGTAATGCTTTTTCTAAGTCATAGAAATAACCAATGCAACTTCCTCTGCTCTGGGAACTGAACAAGAAATTATTCAATAGCTTAGAACATAGAGTTTTACCGTACTTTTTATTTTCCTGTTATTTGACAAGATATATTAGCCTAAATAGAACAGATTTTTTAAATGTGTTCTAGTAAGAATGAGAAATGTCCTTTTGCTTCATTTTGAGAGTCCCCCCTCCCCTAATTTCACAGTTCTAATTAAATGACTGTCAAAAGAAGCCTTAACCAATCGGCCAAATTTTCAGCAAGTAGTTTCTAGGAGCTGCATGGTTCAATTTGTGTAGGTAATAAAAGATCAGAAGCCCATACACAAACTACTGCATCAATAAAAATGATCTATTTTTAAGTTTGTATTTGATAAATACTTATTTAAATTAATCTATATAATCATTTTAGTTGGTCAGCAGCTTTTAGATTCAGAAAGTCAAATATAATAATTTTTTCAGTAATAAATCTAAAAGAAAATAGTTATTTTTCAAGGGGGAAGATATGCTTATATTAGTCATATATATATAATCTACACATGATTTAATATACACATACATGTATACATATTTGTATGTGTGTGTGTGCATGTGGCTTAAATGCTATAACTTGTATACCATGTTAAAAACAATATAAACAAAGTTTGGACTAATTTAAATGAAAAAAATCTTGTTTTTTTTTTTTTTTTTTTGGTTCTAAAGTGAAAATACAGATCCAGCCCTTTTCTTGAGTTCACTGAGGTTTGCCTCAAATGGCTTGACACTAACTGAGTTAACACAGTAGTCAGGCTCCTCTGAATTTTTAATATTTTTATTTTTAAAATTTAAAATTTAATTTTATTAAAAATATTTTATTAATTATTTTTAGAGAGAGGGATAGGGAGAGGGGCAGAGAGGGGGAGACACATCAATGTATGGTTGCCTTTCACCTGCCTCCAGCTATAGACCTGGCTGGAGACCTGGCCTACAACCTGGGTATGTGCCCTGGCTAGGGAATTGAACCAGTGAGTGACCTTTAGGTTTGCAGGCTGGTGCCTCATCCACTGTGCCACCAGCAGGGCTGAATTTTTAAAGTAATTTAAATAAAAGTCTCTTCCACTAGCATGATCAGATCTTCACCAATGAAGCTTAGTCATTAGGCAGACAGATGAGTTTTTATTCCTCCCATCATTTTTAATTGTCATGGAATTACTTTTATCCTCCCTAAATCAGTACGATATATGCTGTTCTTTGTTCAGTTGAAAGGGTTGCACCACAGAAAAGATAAATTATTTCATTATCACCAAAACACTTATTAAATGTCCATATCTCGGGAGGCAGAGATGTGTGTTATAGGCGGGAATTAATTAGGCTCACTTTCTGCCTTGTTGAAGGTTAAAGTGTGGCATGTCCCTCCAGCAATGATGCAGGCCTTTTAAGGTATGCATTAAGTAACTTTTTACTGTGAATGTTTGCACCCTTGTGCATAGGGTAGCAGCAGTGTTGGTGGAAAAGGGGACCCTTGGGAGATGCATGTCCTGGTGATTCACGACCCCAGCAATCATGCGGGAAAGACTCCTGCAGAAATCCCCACTTGAGTTACTGCTGTTCAAATGAGAGCCTGATAAGGAGGGGTGGGAGCGGTGGATTTTTCCTAAATCTTCTATCTCTCATCTCTTAAATACTAAACAGGAGAGACTACCAGCTTGCATCTGCTCTACATATTATTAACATGCTCTGTGTGTTTTGCGAATGAGGGTGTCACATAGGAAATAAATGAGCTGTGGGCAAATATTACAGAGAATCACATGAAATGTGTAGATACCTTTCAAAGATACCTTTGTTAGATACCTAACAAAGTGCATAGCCAACCTGAACAGAAACTACACTGATAGAGTTTTAAGTACTTGCATAGAAAATTATACCCATTTTATATACCAAACATCTCTAGTAGACCAACATATCACTCCCTCTTCTTTACTCCCAACACTAAATGGTTTTCAGATCTTATTTATTCTACCATGTCTTTCAAACTCATCCCTTCATCTTTTCTGGAAAAACCAAATAAACATAGATTGTTAATCTTTTCTTTCTGGGTAATTGTGACAGCTTCCTAGGCACTTTTTCTTGATCTCTGTTTTATTTTTTCCATAGAAGATCCTCTCCACAATAGGTCCACACTGTTAACTTGATAGTTTTTAAAAATATATACATAACAGTATGCAGTTTTCACTTTGAAAATCCAAGAGCTTTGCATCAATCAGGCAATGAAATATTTACTTGCAGGATTTTTCTTTAGTTACCTTCCCATTCCTCCATCCCAGCCACCAGTTTGGTGAATTTACTGTGATTTTTCAGGCATCTCTCTATATATATATGTTGGGTTCCCCTCATATGTATATGAAGGGAACAACAAACACAGAATTACCTTCTGGAGGTCAGGTCCCTTCTAGTGTTCTCCTGCTAGGTGACTGCTCTAGAACCCACCTATATCAGTGTACCAGTTGGCATTGTTGTGGGAGGCTGCATTCAGATTCAGTGAATTTTTATGAAGACATTCTCAATGCATTTGCCCATTTTACTGTGGGTGATTAATGAGTGCACCCACCCACACTGCACTGAGTGCTCAGCAGTTTTTTTTTTTTTTTTTTTTTTAATTTTATTTATTATTTTTCAGAGAGAGGGGAAGAGAGAGAGGCAGAGAGGGAGAGAGATATCCATCTATGGTTGCCTTTCATCTGCCTCCAGCTACAGGTCTGACTGGAGACCTGGATTGCAACTTGGTTATGTGCCCTGGCTGGGATTGAACCTGAGACCTTTGGGTTTGCAGGCTGGCGCCTTATCCACCGAGCCACCAGCCAGGGCTTCTCAGCAGTTTTTGACCAAGAATAGCATGAGCCTCATTCTCCACACTGTATTCACCCCATCTTGCCCAGGGTGATTTTCTTGTTTTCGTAGATGAAAAAATTCCTCAAAGGGTAATACTTAGCTGATGTGGAAGAAATAAAACAAACAAACAAACAAACAAACAAAATAGGCAGAAGCACAAAAAGGCATCAAAATTGAAAAATTCAAAAACTGTTTTGAGCAGTGAAAAAAGGTCTCAATTGGTGTATTGAAGTATATGGAGATTATTTTGAAGCTGATTGAAGTTTATGTAAAATACAATTTTTATAAATAAATTCTAGTTTTGGGGGATCCCCCTCATATATTGTTTTCTTTGTTTGGAGTATTCTTTTCTTCCTTCTCTACTTAGAGAGCCCTTACTTTCCCTCCAATACCAAGTCTAAATGTTATCTCATCTCTGTATTTTTCCAGTTTATCCTAAGGTACTTAAGCACTCCCTACAGTTTTCTCCATAACATTTTATGGGTCTGATTCTTCCAATATACATAATCTCTTAAATGTGTATATGTACTTATTTTTTTTTTTAGAGAGAGGGGGAGGGAGAAACAGGGAAGGAGAAACATAGATCAGCCAGCAAGCCAAACATGTGCTCTGAGTGGGAATCGAACTGGTGACCTTTCAGTTTGCAGGACAACACCCATTGAGCCACACCAGTCAGGGCTACATGATCTCTTAAAAGGCAGGCACATAGTCTTATTCATACATCTTCACTTGCCAGTGCAATCAGTGAATTAATACCATCTTCTCATTACACGTTGATCGTGATTTATAGCTTTTTCAAGCATATTGTTTTATTTTATTCTTTCAATAAGTTTACAAAGTATTACACAGTAGGTATTGTTAATATGTAACAGATAAGAAAATTGAGTATTAAAGCCAAAAAATAACTAAGAGTTTTAGTTTTAGTTTAAATATTTGCTTTGTTTTGCTTTATATATGGCTTAATGTCTTCTTAGTATATTATAGACTTTGTTATAAAAATATCATATTAATCCTGCTCATGTGCATGTGTGTATAGAAAGAAGAATTACCTCTTTGTATTTATGTGACTTGGTTTGAACATTTACAAAGAGGATCAGTATACTACAAACTAAAAAATTCCTTAATCTTGTGTATCTTTCATTTTGACTTTAAATTCATCATGACAAATTATGGCTTGACAGATGATCCAACTGAGGCATTATTGAACATGTTCGATAGGTGCTTTAGGGTAACAATTTATAAAATAATCATTGAGATCAAATATTATGAATGAAGCATTCCAAAAGTATTTTTTTTAATTTTTTAACATTTTTTAAGATTTTTATATTTTTTATTATTTCCAGAGAGAAGGGAAGGGAGAGAGGCAGAGAGGGTGTGAAGCATCAATGTATGGTCACCTTTCACCTGCCTCCAGCTACAGAACTCAAAAGTCTCAATATGAAGTTCTAATAGATCAGATCCTTTGTGCATCTTAGGGGAGATAACCATAAATTTATTTTGATAATGTCTATGTCAGTCGATTTGCTTTATTTTTCTTTTATATAAAAACAATATAAATGAAAACCTGTGATTAATAGAGCCAAATCCAGAAGGAACTAGGTGACATCCTTATACTTCGATATTGAAAATAAACCAGATTTTAGGTTTCATCCTACAAGGGAAGGAGAGGAAAAGAATAATATTAGCCACATATACCAACTCATTTATCATAAAAAGCAAAATTTAAGAGCAGAGATAGGGAAAAATAAATGAGAGAAAGAACATTCAGGCATTCTTTAGGAGTTAATAAGGAAAAGCAAATGACTAGATAATGGATTTTATGGGTTAATATGGTGCTTTCCTACATAGAACAAAGCCCTTCAGGCAGCTTTCAGTGGGCACATTGCTTCAGTGCTTCCATGGTGGCTGCCATGGCTTTGTTCTGGTTCATTCGCATTTACCCCTTAGTCACTATCTGTGTAGGCCTACATTTATAAGGAAATGACCTTTTCTGACCAATTGTGTGTGTACAACTCTCTCTTCTAATCTGAACATTTAGAGCAAAGTTTAATAAATAGTGCACACTTCAAGAAAGAAGACATAAATCAAATCTAAAATCTTGATTTCAACGCCTTGAACTCTTGCTATGTATTTTGTCATCCTTGGGCCTTAGTCAAATGGTTAATGAGACCCAAACTATATGGAATGCATGCCTCTGAAATCTAAGTGGCATGCAGTCACATTTGAGCAAAGAACTATTAAAATGATGAAATCATTATATTGCATCCAAGGATAGAAGACATTGTAAATATTTAGTCTTTCATAGTCACAAACCACTTAAATGGATGAACATAGTCTATCCATTGGTTTATGGTCCTAATAGCCTCCAGGAAATGTCAAATTCACATACACTCCCAGAACCCAAGATTTAGCTTTTGAATTTTTAATTTAACTAAAAGATGTGTAAAAGCATGCCGTCATTTAGCTCCCTATTGGCTCCACAAATGTGTAGGATTATATGCAAACAATGTTTGAGCTAGCATTGGCAGTCACATAGACTCACTAGCTCGAGTGTAATTAATTTTTTTTTTTTTTTTTTTTTTTTTTTAGAGAGGCAAGGATTGAAGGAAGACAATTTGGAGAAGCACTGTTTTCAGCAATAATCCTACACATGAGGTAAGGCTCAAAGTTGCCAAAACGGAATCTGGGAGAAGAGATCCATCAGCCCATGTCTGAAATAAATCATAATTGCTCTGAAAATGATTAACTCTGGGTCACGGGCAATGTTATTTTGATAAAATAGTACTTAGTCTGATTCCACAATTGAGTAGACAGGAAATGGCTCACCTTTGGTAATGACTTAACTCTTTCATAGAGGGCTATAGTGATTCCAAAATATAAGCCAGAAAAAATGTCTTGGATGCCAGGAAACTAGACAGAGTTTCCACAGGTAGCAGACAATTGCTCTTTTTCTATCATTGTCTCATATTCCTTTTACTTTCACTCTTTTCTTATCAGCAGATTTTGGCAGCCAACATACTTACTGTTTAAGTTGCTTTTTAAAAATGATTCTTACCCTGGCTGGTAGCACAGTGGATAAGGGGCCAGCCTGCAAACATAAAGGTCGCTGGTTCAATTCCCCAGCCAGGGCACACAATCAGGTTGCAAGCCAGGTCTCCAGCCAGGTCTGTAGCTGGAGGCAGGTGAAAGGCAACTATGCATTGATGTCCCTCTCCCCCTGTGCCTCTCTCCTTTCCCCTCTCCCTATAAAATGATAAATAAAATCTTTAAATAAATAAATAAAAATGATCCCTGCTGATTTGGCTGTACCAAAGGAATTAGTGAGCCATGGCATGGCAGCACTTCTTGGTGATCTTTTCCACTTGCAAAAGTTACACGAAGTATTTTTTAATATTATAAAATGGTGAGACAGAGGCAAAGCAAATTCCCACAATTTGTTAAAAGCAATCCTACAATTTTAATTAGATCTTGAGATGTCCTACATGCAAAAAATAATAATAATAAAATAACTACTAAGATCAGTCTCCCTCATCATATGCTGTATTTAAAGACTCTTTCAGACACACGTACGTACACCACACTCTCTCTGTTTACAACATTGCCAAGCTCAGACTCTTCCTTCCCATGGGCATAATTTAAATCCATCTACAAGTGATTTGATCTGCAGAATGCAGATGATTGTAAACTGGAAAGGAGAAGAAAGCTTTGGAGACAGCACAGAATGTGGTTATAATGGTCCAAGTTAAAAATGAACAGAGTATCAACAAGGGATTTGGCTGCTAGACTGGTGCGGTTATTAATGGACAAGTGCCCTTTCCTCAACCGGGGAATGGCTTCTATTCCTTGTGGTTATGGGAAGAGGAAATGGAAGGAGACAACACTTTACTGGCAGACACATTACTGACCTTGCAGAGGCAGCAAGAAAAATGAGCAGAGAAGGTTTTAGAAGAGAGAGTTTTGCCAAGCAGAATAATTGCTGCAGGAAATGTAGGATCCCATGGATGAGATGGCTGGTGACTTGGTTGGATCACCTTCCATCAGAGTAGGAGCAATCGACCAAATGCATTGGTGAATCAGATCATCCTGGAATTTTGAAATCACCGAGTCAGGAGGAAAGGTATCTGCATTCCTGTTCATCTGTGAGATGTGAATATTCAGGGGAATACAACCATTCACTCCATGAATGACCCATATGGACAGTCACTTGCTATTCATCTATCTGGGGGTGATACTGAGTTCAGATATTTATTCTGTAATATTAATATGGCCTGATCTTTGCTTCAATAAACATGACTGTCAAAATAACATAAAATACAGTTTTTTAGATGTTTATAGCTCTCTACAACAGTGCTTAAAATAAAAATAAATAAAGTGGCCATGATATTCTTTTAATTACAGACTGTAGTAAATACTTCATATTAGAAAGGAACAGATATTAAGTCTGTGGTTTTTAGATTTGATGTTTTGCTCATTTTTCATATCTCAAAGCTGTCTACTTATAATGGAACCAAATTGGTATGAAAACCATAGAGTCAATCCAGTTCCAAATGATAAAGGAGAAATAAATAATGGCAGATAGAAATAGATAAAATTAAATGAGAAAGAACACCTAGCCACTGTAGCCTAATTATATCTAAAAGTGGCCCCTTCTTAGGAGCACATGCTCTTTCTCCTTCTCTCCCTATGGCTAAGGGAGCCCAGAGACTAGCCCAAAACAAGGGCACAGTGATAGGAGTCAGGCCTAGGGACAGCCTGATGACATCTCTGCTTCTTAGAACCTGAGACATAAGTAGATGATTCCTGAAGATGGCTTTTGCAGTACTCTATTTCTGAAATGCTTAAAATTCTTCCACTGACAACATATTCTTCCACTTGTGAGGTATGATTAAATTTTGGAGCAGGAATTTATTAAGGCTTTGCCCCAGCCCCCCAAAAAACCCACATTTGTTTAAATGAAACTGCTCCTGGAAATGGTTGTAACATTATGGGGAGACCTTTGGGCAATTTTTCTTGTAATCCAATTAGAAAACCTTGCTTGCTGGAAAGGGAAAGTAAGATGATGCTTGAAGGAGCTATGGGAAAAGGAAAACAGGTGTCTCAACTGGGAAGCTTGGAAGCAGCAAATTATTGGAAAAAAACCCCACTGGGTTTCTGTGTTCTCTGCTGTCTGCCCAATTCTGCAGGACAAGGGGCCCAGCTCTGGCTGCTCATCCTGGTGATGCTGCTGGCAGTCGGCCCGGGTCTGCATAGACAATGCCACAGTTACAGCCAGCTTGTTCCCGTGTTGAAAAGACAGAAACCAACTTTGTGGTGCTCCGTCAAGAAAGGTGATTTCCTGATAAAGGTGGAATGCTCAACCAGAAGAGTTCTTGGAAGTCTACCTCTACCATGAAACCTGCTGAATGATTTTGAATTTTTCCAAAATTGCCTGAAAGTTAGCTGCTAGGAAGCTGTGCTGATCATTCCAATTTTTCTTTCAATTCTGCATTCTGTTGGATGCTTCCCTCAAGTATGTTGGTGCAGTTTAGTCATTAGTCAGAGTTGGAAGGTTTATTGTTTATTTTGACAGTCACCAGCCTATTTTGTCAAACAGTCCACATCACTGCTCGATTTGACAGGTGTTACTCTTAAAATCTTCCAGCTTCTTTTCCTCCCTTTGAATGAGGCTCCTGGATCTGCTGTCTGTTTCTTTCCCAGAGGAAGCGCAGTATGTCATCTGGTTGATGAAAGTTCTGTTTTGTTGCTCCTCTTCAGTGGCAGGTTAAGTAACCATTGGTCAAAAGCATTTTCTCGATTTCATCTATGTTTGTTTTTGTGACCTGCTTAAGCTGGGAGCTAATGGGAAATAAAATAGAAGAATACAGGAGAAAATAGTGAATGCAGTGTAAGTAGAGGCAAGGAAGTACTGCCATATCACCTGAACATAAAAATTTCAAGGTCAGAAAGGTCAAAAGAAGTTTTCACTATAATGATGTGAGGTTGGGGTTAAAAAAAAAGTTGCATAATGTGATCCATACTCTCACAGAAGAAAATGCAGATGACTATGGTGACAAAGGCAACCATTGGCTCAGATTAGAGAAGCCAGGTACATCTTTCTGGAGAATATGATGTATGAATCCATTTTAAAAGATATATGGGAATGTAAACAAAAGAAGAGCTAGTGGGAAGGACTGTCTATATTAATATCAATAGGAGAAGGGGGGTGAATTTGATTTTGAATATGTTGCTTATCAAATATCATGCAAACATTTGGCAATTTTTCCCCCTGTTGTTTATGGCCCATCACTGTTCACCTCCTCATGAAGCCTTCTCTGATCTCTGAAAGCAAATACTTCTCTGTCACCTCACTGTAACTCTATTTTTAAATCCTGTTCTATGTTTCTTAATAGAATGTTTTACTACCTGTCAGAAAGAAACAGCACATATTTCTTTAATTACTTATTGCCAGTCTCTTTTAGCAGCACTATGCAACATACTACCATAACACTTAGTGGGTAAAAGCCAGTGAGTTTATTAATCATGATTCTGTGCTTCAGGAATCTGAGTAGGTATCACCAGATGATTTACCTTGTTGCATTGTATCATCTGCACTGCATGAGCTGGTCTCACTCATTCATTCAGGTGGAAGCTGGGCTGCAGGAACAGGGGTGGCCTTACTCACATGTCAGGCACCTTAGTGCCAGGCACCTTGCTGAATACTTTCTCCAGAAATGCAGCCCACACTTCTTTACCAGGACCCTCAGGATAGCAAAACAATGGAAAAAGCAGCAGCTACCTCATCTCATGAAGCCTAAGCTCTGAATGAGTACAGCATCCCTTCTACCAGATTTTGTGGTCTAATCAATTCTAACACCAACACAGCTCTAAAAGGAAAAGCAATAGTTTCAAAATTTTTTAAAATATTTCATTCATTATTTCTACATAGAGGGCAAGGCAGAAAGGCAGAGAAGTAGAGAGACATCATGCATGGCTGCCTTTCACCTGCCTCCAGCCACGGACCTGTCTGGAAACCTGGCTTACAACCTAGTTATGTGCCCTGGCTGGGAATGGAACCAGCGACCTTTGGGTCTGCAGGCTAGCGCCTTACCCACTGTGCCACCAGCCAGAGCTAGATTCCAATTTTTAATTTGGAATTGCATGGACATACAGGCCCAGAAGGAATTAGTATAGCCAGCTTTCCCTACTATTCATCACACCTTCCAGCACTTGAATTGTTGGGATCATTGAGTTGTGTGGAATCAAGGATATAGTTGCTTATTTTTTCTCATTATGTCTACATCAGAACACTTGAGTAACATATCCATGTCTCCAATCTTAATTTTTAAATTGGAATATTTTATTTCTATTTGCTTATCAGGCATTTCTTCTTATATGACCCAGTGTTACTTCAGAAACTATGTATAGTAAATAAACTCATCTGTCTTCCCATGCTATTTTTTTCTCTTAATTCCCCAAATCCTTGGTAAATGACCATGTACTTTTACACTTTAGAATCTGGAACATGGTCAAGTATGTTGGTTAACTCACATTAGCATGAATTAAAAGTTTAAACAGGCCCTGGCTGGTGGCACAGTGGATAAGGTGTTGGCCTGAGGACCCAAAGATTGCTGGTTCCATTCCCAGCCAGGACATATAACCAGGTTGCAATCCAGGTCTCCAGCTAGGTCCTTAGCTGGAGGCAGGTGAAAGGCAACCACACATTAATATCTCTCTCCCTCTCTGCCTTTCTCCCTTCCCCTCTCTCTAAAAATAATAAATAAAATATTTTTAAAAAGTTTAAACAGCACTTTGGGGTGCATAAATGTAAACTTACTGACTTCATTGAAAATAAAGTACATTTAATAGTTATATTGTCATTTTTGTTATTTTGCATTCTACATTATGCTGTGTTTTTTATAAAGCAAACTCCATTTTAAAGAAAAGTCTATAAGAAACTAAGAAGTTTGAGTAGAGGATTACTGAATTTGAGGAACATTTTCAAAACCTAATGCTAGCTGTCAATCTTGGATATCATATTCCTTTAAGTTTTACATTAAAATCTTTATATCCATGTTTTAAAGTCTGTAATATTGCAGTAATTGCAACTTGAAGCAAAAACATTTTAGAGACCAAATGCTTTTTCTTCCCTCTCTCCAAAATATGGTTATTTGAATTACTTGTAGCAACAATTAATCACTAACTGATTCATCAGCCTGCAGCTGGGATTAGAGAGCTGACTTCCTATCTAATTCCTATTTTCTATTCTACTGTGCTCAGCAGGGATTGAGTAATAGCAAATTAATAACCTTTCCCTACCCTCAGTACCTTTTCTCATACCAGCAAAGAAGATATTTTTTAATATTTTTCCCAACTACATTTTCCCCACACACATTTCTGAAAAGAACTTCAGAATCACACATTGATCCATTTAGCCATAAGAATAAGGTATTATAGAAAGATGTTAAAAATTTGACCAAATATTCTTTTCTATTTTTCATTAAACAATTCATGTTAGAGAAATGGCTATATAACTGACTCTAAATGGATAATGATTTTTCTATTTCTTGGCTACCTGACATTTTGAACTTCATGTGAATGAAATATAAAATGCTACATTAATGTTCATAGACAGAGAACAGCTACTAGTAAATCCACTAGTCAGATATTGTATATACTTTTAAACTTTGAAATAAGCTTTCTATTTCTAATGTATTAAGTCAAAATTAATTAGCTTAAAAATTATCTGAGTCATATGATTCTAGGTATATATTGTTTAAAAATATGTCCATCTAACTAGCAATAGGTTTTCTTTTAAAGTTCTGATTAGCTATAGGTTGTATTTTGTAGAATTTAGTGAGAGGATGTTGTAACCTGTTCAGGTGGCTCCTAGGATGCTCTAGAATTTTGACCTGGAGCAACATGTTTGCCCTGTATTCCAGAGAGGAAACAAGTTCACTTAAAACATGTGTTCTCAATTAAACAAGTTAGAGACCTCAAACTGTCTACAGTGTTAAAGCATGATCTGTTTCATTTGGGCATTTTCTCTACCTTTTATTAATTTATCCAACATATTAAAATAAAATCCCCTTCATGGGAATCAGAAATCCTCTTCAGGACAGTACAAAATTCTCTGCAATATAATCACATTCATTCATTCACTTAATTATTTTAATTTATTTTTTTTTCACTTAAAGTGCTGTATCCTTTGAAAATGTGAGCTACATATTTTTTTCCCTCCAATTCTCCTTATTATAACTGACATCATAATTAGTGTGCATTAGTAATATTAAACATACCAAAAATTTAGAAGGGTCTGAAATTGTGTGTCAAGTTAGCTTGCCATAGTTTCATGAGGGCCAACGGAAGACAGACACAAGACTCCTGGATCAGAGATGGAGGGTTTCGTTCATTGCAGCCACCACAGCAAGTCAGCATTCATGCTGCCGCTCCTCTGGACAATGCTGAGTGGGCTAGTGGCTGCTCACACACAGTGGTTTGTATTACAGGGTGGAATTCCAACCTTAGAACAACTGCACCTTCTATAATGTACAGTAAAACTGCCTAATTTTTGCCCTTAAAGGGAAACACTTTTGTCATACTGTACAATAAACATGCAAGACCTATGGAAAATTGTTTTTTAACAATATGCACCTCCTAATTTAACACTGTCTTCTCTTCTAGAAAATATGACTGTGAGATTAGGACTAAATCTGTTCCATTTGTTTCATACTACACTTAATTAAGGTTACTGTCAGCAGGACTCTGAACAGCAGCATGAGGAAATGTGCTGTAGCAACATCAACTGTCTCGGGCTCAGCCAGCTAAGCAAATCTCACAAACCACCTGGCTCTGCCTTAGAATTCTAGGTGTGCATCTGCAGGGCTGATCTGGATAGTCCCATCAATAAGCTTGTTTTCACAGTTTGTGGTCCTAAAGAGAGATGTCTTTAACCTGACAGTCTGTAGTTTACAAGGTAAATAGTTTAGACCATTGGAAACAGCTCAAGAGACAGTAAATATGAAACAAGTTTTACCAAAAAGAGAATTGCTCTGCCAAGTTGAACAACCATGTCCATGTTCAGTTCTGCGTAGTTGGCGTTGTGGTTGAACGGTTATGTGGTCCAGTGGACACCTCAGGTTTCAGATTAGATGAGTCATTGGTGAATCAAGCCCAGGCATTCAGGGTATCTCTGTGAATCAAGGACTCTACTATGCCAGCAGCTTTGCTTCAGTTGGCAGAATAGAGGCCAAATATTTCTCCAATGAGATGGTTACCTTTCTTTTTTTTCACATAAAGCAGAGATGCTATGTGGCTCCAACCAGCAGTGTTACTGAATACACCGTTATAGCTTAACACGTGAGGCTTGCTGAACCCTTCCCTGTTTGCCATTGTTAGCCATTGAATCTGAGTCGACTCAACCCCAAATGGTAATTTTAAGTTGGAAAGTCACGGAGTCTTCAAGGAGCAGGTGTTCAGTTTTGATTAGTGTCCCAAAGAAAGCTGACTGTTGTTTTGTAAAGGGTTGCACCTAGTAAGTGGGCTGTGTAGGCAATAGATCCAAAACCCAAAGAGACATCTCTGGACATAGGGTGCTGCCCTTACTAGAAACTTCTATGAGCAAAATCATCAGTCACAGTGACTGATGACTTAAAGAGGTCAATGGTTCAGAGAACATGCAGAGCTCCCTAGACAGCTTCCAACACACCATTTTGGTCTGGGCCACATTCAAAGAATTCTTATTTGTGGACAAGCCAATATAATGTTCCAAGGAAAAAGTAGGCTTAGAGTTATAATACAAATACATAATACAATAATTAATAAGTAATATAAGAATAAACTCTGTTTCATGTACTCACAGCTGTAAGTAGCAAGATCATCCATATTGACATTACTTATTTCAGTTTTGAAAACTCCTTAAATCCACTGCCATAGTCACTTTGCCTTCTGGTTGAGGTTGTGGGATTTATTCCCTTTGGCTGATTTAGGTCTGATATACATAGTGGTGACTTATTTTTTAAGGTTTTCCCTTTCCTCTAGGGCTGCTGCAGTCTCATTATTAAAATAACAACTCTTAAGTTCTTGTCTGGTTTTAACATAAGGCCTTGGGAGTTTTTCAAGGAGCTGTGGCTTACTGAACAAATTTATCTAGATTTGCTTGGGTCATTTTTCATTCATTTGTGGATCATTTTCATCATTATTGCAAAGCTTTCTTTTTTTAGAAATTGAACCATTCATTGGTCTGGGCCTTGTCTCAGACTTGGGTTTGGGGGGAGCATCTGAGGTGCTGAATGAGGGGAGCCAAGCCTCCAACTGGCTCCTTGCCCCCAAATATCCTCCCAGCCTTGCATCCACAAGAAATCATCTTGAAATGTGAGGTTTTTCTCCCCTAAGGTGAGCTGCAGCCCAGTTCTCAAGTGGGGAAATGAGCCAGTGCTTACCAAGGGGTCTGTGGGCCAGACCTCTCTTTGGCAGCTTCAACACAGACATAAGGAGACAGAATAGCATTCATTCTGGAAATAGCATGGTGGGGACAGGGGGTCACACACATCACACAAGCACACACACAGACACGCACAGAGGCTGTCTGTCAATGACTTATCTGTAGGTTCCAAAGGACTTTGTCTCTTCATGGAGATCTCTGAAGGTACAAAAGCTCCTTCATAGTAGTCAGGATCCACTGCAAAAATCCAAGACCAGTTATCATCATCTCTGAAAGAATCCAGGGTTGGTGAGCTAGTCTGCAAAAGGGATGAAGCTACAAGACAACCCATCTTTGTCATTCTTCTTAACAGTCGTCATATATCCCAAGTTAAGCTTTATTTCCCTCAGGTCTCATCTCCCAGTAGCTTAGCTAACCAAAGTTCTAATAGTTTTCCTGATGTCTGTCTACAGTGCTCATGAATTTCCCTCTATTGTTGCTCAGCACCTCTCTTTTGAATGAAAGGTGGTAGGACTTGCTGCTATCAAACCACACAATAATCTTAACATCACTTAATGCAGAACAGCAGACCTGAGGATGATCACCAGATGGAAGCTCTGAGTTTCCCAACCTACAAGAGAATGAAAACCCTCAGGACATCATTTGAGTAGTTGTCATTACCCCTACCTCCTAGTGCTTGGCCAGGCACTATCTCCTCAAAGCCTCTTAATTAAAAGGCAATAAAAGCCCTGGCTGGTGGCACAGTGGATAAGACGCCAGCCTGTGAACCTAAAGGTTGCTGGTTTGATTCCCCAGCCAGGGCACATAATCAGGTTGCAAGCCAGGTCTCCAGCCAAGTCCATAGCTGGAGTCAGGTGAAAGGCAACCACACATTGATGTCTCCCTACTTCTCTGCCTCTTTTCCTCCCCTCTCTCTAAAAATAATAAATAAAATAAAAGGTAATAAAGAGAAAGACCCTTTATTATATTGCCCTCTTGACCATAAATGAACTTCCCTTTATGCCTGTTAATCAGCTCATGAGACTTTCAGTTTTTCCCTTGAGGGAATCTTTCTCTGTCAGCATTACCTCTCTCAGGAAAATGTAAGTGTTTTTCCCTGGCAGGTGCGATTTAGTGGATTGTGTACCGGCCTGCAAACCAAAAGGTTGCTGGTTGGATTCCCAGTGAGGGCACATGCCTGGGTTGCAGGCTGGGTCCCAAGTTGAGGGCATGCAAGAGGCAACTGACCTATGTATCTCTCACACATTGATGTTTCTCTCCCATTCTTTCTCTCTCCCTTCCCTTCTCTGTAAAATAAATAAATAAAATCTTAAAAGAAAATAGAAGAGTTTGAGATTCAGACAATAAATAAATAAATAAGCCTTTTACACAATAGACAAAGCACTTCATTGTTTCTAGTGACTGTAATTTTACAATGGTTCCCCAAGCTGCAATTCATACAGGGTGGCCACATGTTCAGGGATAGCATGTAAGGGAGAAAACATGAATTAGAGAAATTGAGTCATTTATGATAGTAGAAAGCATCCCGATTTTCACCAAAAGGGAAACATGGTTTTACTATACTGGACAGTAGCAAAAACAAACGGCAACAATTTTTAAAATTGGCAAAAATAAACAACAATAGCAACAAATGAAAGCTGCTCTTCACTCCAGAAGGAGAAACTATCTGTATCTGAGGCTATGCTACATCCTAGAAGTTATTGTCCAGAACCAAGGTGTGTATCATCAGGCAGCAGAAATGGGAAAGAACCACAAACACTTGTCTCCCCTCAATGTTACTGGCAAATGTGTAAAAGCAGAGGCTCTGCCTCTGTTTTGGTCTCAGTCTCTGACTCTGTCATATTCTGCACCCCCACCCTCTCTCTCCCCCATGCACACTCACAGAGAAGGGGAGAGAGAGAAAGAGAGAATTTTGTTTTAATTTTTTGCTTTTTTTTTAAAAGATTTTATTTCATTAGTTTTAGAAAGAGGGGAAGGGAGAGAGGCAGAGAGGGAGACAGACATCAATGTATGGTTGCCTTTCACCTGCCTCCAGCCACAGACCTGACTGGAGACCTGGCTTGCAACCTGGTTATGTGCCCTGGCTGGGGAAGAAAGAGAATTTTGAAGAAATGTTTTGGGGATGTCTTATAGTTTTAAAACTTTTCCTAAAATTTTTACAATAAATATCAGGATGTTCATTTCATGTAAATTTAAGAATTTTTTTTAGTAGCTGATGGGATAAAAAAAAAAAACAACAACCTAGCTTTCCTGTAATTATTAAATGGGAAAAAGAATGAATTCTAACTATATCTTTTAATAAAAGAGATAAAAAGAAGACTATAGAGAATAAATGGGAGATATATGTGTCAATATTGAAAGTCACAAAATTAGGATCATTATGTGTGGCTTAGCAGATACCAGGCTGAGGAAATTGACTGGAATGAGAAAGTTGGGCAAACATTTGAAAAAGAAAACAACTTGAGTTAAATTTATAAAAGAAAAGAAATCTAGTCAGTTAAGGTGATGGAGGAGGAGTGAGGATAAAGCAGTCCTGCTTCACTGAGCAAGATAATAAGTTTGCTCAGAGTATTCTGGACTCTGGAATTTTACGGACTAAAGATTTAAGGTGGCCATAAAAAAATGAATTGTAGTAGTTGACATAGGAAGGATGAATAAGGATATCAATTGAAGCCTACTCAATGTTAGGAAAATCTGGCAATGTTTCAGAGATGATGATAGTCAAAACTATATATGGAGGGAAAAAATTCTTCTCAGAATCTCTCAGTACAGAACTGATTTAACTCACATGGAATTAAGGTCTTTTGGACAGCCTGATATTTCACAGGACACATAGATATGTTCTAGCAGGAGGTAACAGATACAGCACTGCCAGTTCCTGTGCAAAGATATACGCAGCACAAGTTTAAAAAATGTCTATTATTATATTATTTTTATTGTAGCATAAATATTCATAGCATCATACCACAGGGGAAAATTGTGCCAAAGGGGAAATAGAATTCCAGCATCTATGAGCTTATGGAGCAATGCGATATACATAAGGAAGAGAAGAAGAAATATAATATACTGACTTTTAATTTTCGTTGGAGACTGATACTCATGGCTATCTAGAGACAGCCTCATTAGTAGAAGGGCAAAATAAATTATATCTGTACAATAGGGATCCACACTGTAAGTTACAAACTCTGGTTTAGACATATTTATTGCATAAATATGATGAAAATGTAACTATTACCATTTATAATTATGTTTTGCAGCCAGGTTTTATTTTTCCCTTTTTAAAAAATACACATTTAAGATACAAAAGACATTGAATATGGCCAGCTTAATTATTCTCTCAAGAACAAATGCCTTTGTGTGGTCAAGGGTTTTACAAAAGATGTGCTCATGCGTACTTCCTTTCTGATATTTCTATCTGGGTCTGCCTTGAAGCTGAGAACTATAAGGGGCAATGGACAAGTTAATACAATACTTAGTCTTCCTAAAATGTCTTTTTCATCGCAAGCATAATTCCATAATGAAAAACACTTCATTCGTGCTTAGCTATCTCACGCCACCTACTGCAGTTGCTTCAACTCATGCTGCCTATGCAGTTAATCCTGCCATGAAATCTATGTTAATTGGTATCTGTATTTCATCAGCTAAACACACCTGGATGATAGGCTTGTGGACAGGCATTTGTGTGCATTGTCCTGTGCACAACAAAGCAGATCTGTTTTGAATCGCATTTAGGAATCTAGTTCTGTTAGTAGGTTTGTGTAGATATAAGCATGTGGTGAAATTGACTTAATTGTAAACGTGTGGGTTCAGTTTTATTTTATTTGCAACGTATCTAGGGAAACCACTGAAGGGTGTTGCATTGTTAAATAAATAATAGCTAATATTTATGTAGTCTTTCTATGTATTGGGCATCAAACGAACATTTATATACAATTTCTTATTTAATTCAGACCACAATCAGATGAGGCAAGTACTATTATCTATTATTTTTATGATGCATAAATGAGAAAATGCAGGTTTAGATGGTTGCATAGTTTTACTGAACTTGTATATTATCAGTATTTAGGCCAACTACTCTGTGACCTTGGGGGTCAAGATTTTCTTCAAGATTTGTGTATAGAAACAACTAAACACAATTAGGATTCTGCAAAGAAATAAATCTAAAATTGATTAGAAAGCTAAAGATGAGGTACACATTTCAGTTAATTTGTTAGAATGTATTATTAAAAATGTTTTCTCTTATATTCTCCCATGTGGGGAAGTTATCTTTATCAAGAATCTTGGGTCAAAGAATGCAAATCCAACCTGGAAAACTGCCCTGCAAATACCAACTAATGCTTTCAAGTGGGACCTAGCTTCATAGTCATAGTGGGTGGTTCAGAATGAAACGTCACCATTTTCTGAATTTCATACTCAGTTGTAATGGTAACTCCTTTGGTAACTTCAATATACACTACCTTCTATGTCCATATCTGCTGCCTTATATGTATTCATTTCTCAATTGGTGACAACCTGAATTCAGTTTTCATTTCTCTATAAAGCTGTTTTAAGTCCAGTTCACCAGTAAACCCTTCATTTCTGAATCCAGTGAAGGTTCTTCTCTGTCTTTCCTGAATTCATTGTGGCATTGAACATGTTTGAACAGTTCCTTTTCTTTGAGGGTTTTTAAAAAATTAATTTATTGTTGTTGTATTTACATTTATCCTATTTTTCTTCTATTACTCTCCCCTGCCCCACCCTCCCCATTCCACTGCTAAAGTATATTTAATTGCCCAGAAGGTGGTCTGTCTTGGTGAATGCTCAATGTGAGCTGAAGAAAAATGTGTATTCTGCTGTTCTTGGGTGAAATAGTCAATTATGTCCAGTAGATCAATGGTGTTGAAATTAACTGTACCCTTACTGATTTGCTGTTTGCTGGATCTGTTCACCTCTGATAGATTAAAATTGTTTTAATTCTAGAAATTCACCTATTTCACCAGATTATGTCTAAATTCTTTCCTTTTTTCCTTCCTTCCTTCTTCCCTTTCTTTCACTCTCTTTCTCTCTCAATTTTTGCCTTTTTGTTTGTTGTCTAATACCAAAGAAACATTTTTTAAAAGGTTTTATTTATTTATTTTTAGAGAAAGTGGGAGAGAGAGAGGGAGAGAAACATCAGTGTGTGGCTGCCTCTTGCACACACTCAACCGGACACCTGACTCACAACCCAGGCATGTGCCCCAACTAGGAATGAAACTAGCAATCCAAAGGAACATTTTTTAATAATCAGAATTGGCCTTTTATTGAGGTAAGTTGTTGATTTTAATGTATGCAAAATATTTTTCAGTAAAATTATATAATTAATTAAAAGTTCAATATTTCAAAGATTGAAATATTGCAATAATTGTACATCAAACTAAAACTTATTTAAACATAGCTAAAGCAAATCCTAGTACACTGCACGTGTTATAACTATTCGTCAACTGTTGAAAAAAAATTTGTCAACTGACTCTAAACTTTATCAGTTTGTTGGTTACTATATTTTTTCTATTGAATTTCTCTTCTTTTATAATCATTGTACAACAGCAATTTATATTATGGGTATTAATTGTTAATTTTTTATTTTCATGCTACTTATCTTTAAACTTATAATATTTGTTATTACTTAGAAATTTTAAATGTTTTAGGACACAAAACTGTTATTGTTTTATAATTTTTTCTTCCTAGGAAATATATTGTCCCTAACAAGGTTATGCAACTATTTTTTATCCCTTTCTCCTTGAAGTTTATTTATTTATTTTTATTGCTTAATGTTTTAATTTATCTGGACAGTGGTGTGTGTGTGTGTGTGTGTGTGTGTATTTGGTGTGAGGAAGATCTCTTAACTTGATCTTGTTTCTGACACTACTCATTATATAGTCCCTAAATGGTTGTAAAGATCATGCTTACTTTAAGCAAAATGTTATGCTTCCTATTCTGTTTATCTACTTATATTTTTAATAATTTCTTTATATACTACAATGTTTTGCTTATTTGGATTTATAGTATGATTTTATTTTTTCAGACTACTAATTATCAATATTATATTGCTCTATATGACTAGGAAATATTTTGAAGGTATAGGGATATTTTTGGGTGTCATAATGACTAGTATTTACTAAGTAAAGGCCAGAAGTGTTAATATATATCAACAAGTAACAGTGACACCCAAGAATGAATGACCTTAACCAAAATGTCAAAAATACCTCTATTTGAGAAACCCTATTCAAGGAAAAATCAAAATAAAAACAAAGAAAAAAAACCACAAAAATTTCTCAAATGAAAAACAGTTTATAATAAGTTAGTCAAGTACAATTTCAAAAAATAGATTTAATTTAGAATTCTTATAAACCTATTTAACTGATTTACTGGAGAATTGATAATTAAGGAATATTAAAAATTAAGATTGAAGCTGGCCATGCAGGAAAAAACATTCTTCATATATTTTATTTCCTAAGGAAAATTTTATATTTTTCTGGTACTTAGATTTGTACATTATTGTCAAATTGATCCACAGGAATCTAGCAGCTTTTGCTACTGCTGTGAATTGAATTTGTCTTTTATTTGACATAATATTTTAATTATATATTTCATTTTATGTTCTAGTAATTATATCTTGTGTATATGAATAGAAAAGCCATTAATTTTTGTTGTTATTAATGTGTTCAATCACTTTTTAAGAATTGTTTCATTAGGTATAATTTAAACATTTTGTTTGTTCCATTAATTGTCTTGGATTTTTGAGATAAACAATCAAGATTTTTGTTAAGAGTAATTTTTTTTTACCATTCTACTATCTCATGTATGTATTACTTTGTGTAATTAGATTAACTAAGAACTCAAGCAGTAGTAAGAGTGGTATTTTGTTTCTCAGTTTAATGGTAATACCAATAATATTCTGTCACCAAGTATATTGATGGTACTGTTCCTATTGAATATGCTTAACCAAATTTTCTTTCTCTTTACAGCATGTTAACTATTTTTGTAAGGAATCTTCAATCTGAAAACAAGTATTCAGCTCTAAGGAAAAATACTCATTCAATTATTATGATAATGGAAGCAACCTAGATATAAATCAATAGATGAATGAGCAAAGGATATGTGGTACATATGATGGAATATTTATTTATTCAGCTATAAAGAGAATAAAATCTTGCAATTTGCAACAACATAAATGATATAGCAGGTATTATGCTAAGTGAAATAAATCAAAGACAAATATTGCATTATTTCAGTTATATGTGCATCTTAAAACACAGAACAAGTTAATAAAACAAATAAAAACAGACCCATAGATACAGAGAACAAGCTGATGGTTGCCAAAGGGGTGGAATGTGAGGGGTAGGAATGAAATATATGTATATGTATATGTAATATATGCATAAGTATTTGTATTTCTATCTATATCTAATCTATGTCTATCTATATGTCTATATTATCTACATATATCTATATAGATATCTATGTATAGATATGTTTATGATGAGCAATGGGAGTCACCTGATTGACCAATTTAATTATAGTAAATATTGCTCAAATGCTCCCTTCTCTTTGAATTTTTATATTTGTATTTGTTTTCTTCAAGTTTGAAGTGGCTCTAAGGTTTCCCTTCCCTGAGTACTGCTACTACTACTACTACTAATTAATTAGCACCTACAAAATATAGGCTATGTGTTGGATATTACTCTGTTTATATATATATTATACATTTTTGCTTTATGGCATTCTCATGAGATATACTATGTTATTACTATCTTAATTATGGAGATAATGAATCAGTCAGAGGAAGGATAAGTGACTTTCTCAAGGCCATACAACTGACAGATGCCTATCATGGAAGATATTGGATGAAAATGGTATATTAATCAACTGACTATTAATATCTCTTCTCACATAATCTCAGAGAATGAATGCTTCTATTATATTTCTCTTTTTTCCTGACAGAGATGAACACTTCTTTTCTGTTTATTTTTTATTCTTTCTCATGCTTACCAGTGATTTGTAATTGGATTTATGTCCTTAAATTTATCATCTGTCATTCTCTGCTGTGTGCAATAGTAGTGGTATCCAGGAGCACATCTGTCTGATGGCACTAGAGGCACCAATGGGACATCCAAACAAGTGCACTTCTTCAATATAATCTTGGCTGTAGTCCCTCTTACAAAGCTTCTGTTGTTTTCTACCATTTTCCTAGCAGGTCTTTCATCTTGCCAGCTAATTCTGTGAGCTACCCAACATCTTTTCAAGGCATTTATTTTCTTCTTTTATTAGCTAGAGCTGATTTTGCTGCTCACAGTGGAGATCCCTAACTGAGCAATTGTTACCAGAGAATGGAGTGCATTAGGTCCCCATAAGGGATTATGGGAATCATCAGTTGTTTATCTGGCATACCTGAGTCAGAAACTGCCAAGATGGGAATTCAGCAGCATCAAGTACTCATTGCAGGCATCCCTTTTGGGAATTGAGTTTCTCCAGCCCCGGAACAGTACAATGTACATAAGGAATTTACAAACTTAGAAAAGGGGCAGCAGCTTTGAACATCAATGGACAGCTTAAAGAAAGAGAATGACAAGTTAAAATCCTTGAATTCTAGGCTCATAGCTTGACTGAAATCCAGATAATTTCTTGGATTAAAATAAAAGAGTCTCTTATCTTCTGTTGCTGCAGGTACTGATCTGAGTGAAAAACAAAATGTTGTATTAGAGACTGTAAAATCAGACTATCAGTGGGATTCAGAGCTTTTCATTTATTCTTTTTCTAGGTATATTGCTTATTCTATTAGAGTTTTTCTAATTTTTTTCCCTTTGCCCCCCTCCACCTGGTACCGCCTTCCCTCCTGCAATCCCACCCTCAGTTCATATCCATAGGTCATGAATATAAGTTCTTTGGCTCCTCCATTTCCTTTACTATTCTTAAAATCCCCCTGCCTATTTTGTACCTACCCATTATGCTTCTTAATTCATGTACATTTTTTCCCACTTTCCCCCTTCCCCCTTCCTGCTTATAACCCTCCATATGATCTCCATATCTATGATTCTGCTCCTATTCTGGTTCTTTGCTTAGTTTGAGTCTTTTACTTAAATAAGTCCCTTTAACATTTCATACAATAAAGGCTTGATGAGGAGGAGTTCCCTTAGCTTTACCTTATCTGGGAAGCACTTTATCTGCCCTTCCATTCTAAATAATAGCTTTTCTGGATAGAGTAATCTTGGTTGTAAGTTCTTGCTTTTCATCACTTGAAATGCTTCTTGTCAGACCCTTCCTGCCTGTCTTTTGAGAAATCATCTGATAGTCTTATAGGAACCTACCCCCTTGTAGGTAACTCTCTTCTTTTCTCTTGCTGCTTTTATGATTCTCTTTTAAACTTTGACATTTTAATTATGATGTGTCTTGGTTTGGTCCTTTTCAGGTCCAATTTGTTTGGGACTCTCAGTGTTCCTGGACTTATATGTCAATTTCCTTCACCAAATTAAGGAAGTTTTCCTTCATTATTTTTTTCAAATAAGTTTTCAATTTCTTGCTCTTCCTCTTCTTCTGATAGCCCTATGATTCACATGTCAGCACTTTTAGAGATGTCCCAAGGTCTTCTTATTCTCTCCTCATTTTTTTGAATTCTTATTTCTTCATTCTGTACTGGTTGATTGTTTACTTCTTCCTTATGGTCCAGTTCATTGATCTGAACCCCAGCTTCCTTCCCTTCACTATTAGTTCTTTGTGAATTTTTCTTTATTTTACTTCATTTCTTCCCTTATGTGTTTGCTGTACTTAGTGAGTTCTCTGAGCATCATTATAATCCACGTTCTATACTCTGCATTTGCTAGGTTAGCTAGCTCTATTTTGCTTAGTTCTTTTTTCTGAAGTTTTCATCTGTTTTCTCATTTGGGCCATATTTCTTTGTCTCCTTACTTTGGTAGCCTCCATGTTTGTTTCTGTGTATTAGATAGAGCTGCTTTGACTCTGTCTGGGTGTACCTATTACATTGAAAAGGGTAGAGCCTTAGGTATTCATCAGAGAGGGGTGACCCATTTCACCACTTTGTGGTGCTATATGTGAGGGAGGGGCCAGAGAGGGAAAAACGCTGCTTGCTCAGCACTCACACCTTTTCTAGTCACTTCACCCACTTCCAGCAGCACCCCTCTAGCTGTTGTCTCTGTGATGGTTCCCAGAATGGGTGTGTTTGCACTTGTTCTGGCCATTACCTTATGCCAGTGTAACTTATCTCCTCTCAGCTCAAACTCCCTTCTAGACTCTGCCCTGTGATGGATGCCTGGCTGGACACCTGCAAACTATTGTTTACTCTGCCAGTTTTCTCTCTGTGAGTTTTGACTGGTAGAAAGCTATAGAGGGAGCCATAAGGATGGGGCAAGAACAGACACTTTATCCATCTTTTCTGTGTGCTGTTGGCTTCCTACTTGCTTGCTGTCTTTCAACATTGCCCTAGCCTCGTCTCGCCCCTCCTCCTTGGCAGCAGCTGTTTCTTTCAGTGAAATGTTGAGTTGAGCTTTCAGTTTTTCAGCTCTTGCTGAACCAGCCCCAGTGGACTCCTGTGGAAACTTTTAACACCTGCTGCTGCAGCTCAGTATTCCACTTCAGAGGTGTGGGTCCTAGTCCCATGTGGCTTCTGCTTCAGGCTGAGAGACACCAGCTGATGGGCAGCAGCACCTTTCTCCGAGAGTTGAGTTTCAGACCCACAGAGCTCCTCCTCCGAGTTTGTGCATTTGCACTCCAGCCCCAGGATGGGCACTGCGGCCCGTAGATACTCCTATAACAACTTCATTTTCTTTTTTGCCTTCTATTCTTCAATACTGAATTAAGATTTTTTACGTAAAACAATTTCTTTGAAAATAATTGGTTTGATTTAATCTCCTGACTGGGACAAACTCCTTCCCATGGTAGGAAATGCAGAAGCATGCTGGATGGTACCCTGAACTCCTGCTCTGGCCAATTTAAATCCTAATTAGCCCTGGAAAGCACATTTTTTTGCTTGTGCTTCTGCGTATGACATAATGACTCTGAGTACTGAAAAATTCCAGGTGTTCCAATTTGAATTGTATTTTCAGGATTCATAATCAAAAAAGGTAATGAGGATGTTCATATTTTATTCTCTGTATTTTTGTATTATTTGAATAATTTTCAAGAAGAATCATGCATCAATCAAGGTCCTGCAGGTAACAGATTACATATTCAAATTGGGTAATTTGAGATGAATTTAATAAAAGAACTGTTTACAAAAGCTGGGGCAGGTTATAGTGTAACCAAGGGAGACAATGCAACACTGCAGGCTTAGTACTTGGAGAGTCCTGTTTCCACCCTTAGATGTGAAAAGACTAAAACCCTTAGAGGCATCTGTCGGAAGGAAGGGGAAGGGATTAGTCAAAGGACATGTATGATTGACACTGTAGGAGCAGGAGGAGGGCTGGGCAGAGGAGCACAAAGGGGGAAAATGGAAACCACTATAACAGAATAACAATAAAGAAAAAAAGAAGAATCACCTGTCATGAGTTGTGACCTTTGTCTAAGGTGCACAGTCAACCTGAAGAGGAAGTAGAAAAATAAATTCCTCTACCCACCTCTGATCTCCTGCCAGAGATCCCCATTAGCAGAGCTCACCTGGAAACCAGAAGCGCAGGGAACTGCTTGCTGCAGTTTGCAGAGACCAGTCTCCTGGGGGCTCGAACAGTAGAGAGGGGAGAACAGAGATTCTGGAGGGGTGAATAGGGGCAATCTTGCATAAATGGGATAATTGCAAATGTAATTAAAATATTTATAATAACAGCAACACTTTCATGAAAAAATTCTTTTAAATCAACAAAGAAAGTATACTGAGGGCAGGGAGGATATGGGATGGGAGAGGAGAGAACACTTACAGAACATTTCTGGAAGCACAGAGGTTAAATAGCGAAGAAAATGCCTGTCATCTGAAAAAATGAAAGAAACTGGAAATATAAGTGTTCTAAATAACACTTTTATTTTTAGCAGTAAATACAGATTTTTAAAAAACATTCACTTTGATTCAGAGAACATTTTAGTTTTAAGAAGTATAAAGAAACACTGAAGCAGTTTGATAAATGCCTCCACATGTATATAACATGTATATATACAGTGTGTATATATATATATATATATATATATATATATATATGCTTTAACACTTCCGAATATAATATGTAATAAGTTGCAAAGCATTAATAATTAATTAAGTTGTTTTCACAGCCCTCTAGGAGAATATATATCTAGAACAGCTGACTGCACAGTGTTGATCATGGTTTATATGTAGACTACTAATAAAGAAATCTAATAATCATAATTAATTGGTATTTTTGTACTTTGGGGCTAACTCACAAAATCTTTCATATGCTAACTCTAAGTAAACCTGGCTATGGGGCAAGCCTTTAAGATAAACCCTGCTATGGTTTCTAATGTCCAGTTCCACTGTTTTATTTATTCAATATTTCTGACTGTTATTATATAATTCCTGGACAAGTATCCCATTTGGTCAACCAGTTGTTTTTGTTATTGTTGCTGTCCTATTTTTAAAAGGTTTTCTTGAATAAATCAACAAACAAAAAGTAACTAGAGGAATCATATTTTGCATAAAAGATAAAAACTTGAGCTTTTTAAAATAAATGTATTGTGTTGTATTATGGTCAGATAATCAGTCATACAACTTATAAGGATTTTATTTTTACCTATTTATTGAAATACTTACTGTTTACCCAAGAGCTTTGTTGGCTATACAGAAGAGAAGGAGGGAAGAGGAGTTATTTTTCTAACATCTTCTGTGTGGCAGGTTTGATAGTTATTTTAAAAACACTTCAATATCTTTATTTTGATAGTATTTTGCAAAGTAGAGATTTTATAGGTGAAAATTTTACAATAAAGAATTACTCAAGAGGGCCCTGGCTGGTGGTACAGTGGATAAGGCACTGGCCTGTGAACCTAAAGATCACTGGTTCGATTCCCAGCCAGGGTACATAACCAGGTTGCAAGCCGGGTTTCCAGCCAGGTCTGTAGCTGGAGGCAGGTGAAAGGCAACCAACCATACATTGATGTTTTTCTCTTTCTTCCTCCCTTCCTGCCCTTCTCTCTCTAAAGATAATGAATAAAATATTAATTAAAAATAAAGGAATTAATAAATGGAACAGAAGGCAGGAAAAGGGAAAAAAAAGTGGGGACAACACTGTAATGGCATTGAGTTATTTTAAATATTTAGGTTTTGTGATATGAGTTGAGATGTTCTAGCCTGGTCTCACCAAGCTGTGAGGAAGGCAGTCCGCAGGCATTTTCAGCAGCCATGTCTTTTAGGATGTGTCTGAGCTCCCAAGAGGTGCTTTCCCCTTCCCAGAGCAGCCCCCATCCTATGGCTAAGTGAAGCAGGGGTAAAAAGACTGGGTCATTTCAGCCCAAGATGGGTCAACTCTGGTGGATCATGTAGGCCTATGCTTTGTTAGGTTCTCATGATAACCTGACTTCTCTCTATTGCCAGGTGTCAATCCCTAATAAACATTTTGAATCCTAAATGCCACCTCAGCATTTGCGTCAGAGGACCTATCCTGTGCCAGGTGTCTGTGGTTTTAGGAAATGAGCATATTTTTCTTATAGTGAGACAAAGACTAAAATAGATTATAGGACAATGATCAAATATAGCAAAGATGTTAAGAAATTATAATATACATCTGTATGTTTTCACTTAGGTCTTATGCAAATTTTGAACATTCTTTTTCTTTAAAAAAACCCCACCATTTGTTTGATCTGCAAAGTATAGTGCATCTTCTGGACATTAACTTCTGCTAAATTTTCTGGAATTGAAATAACTTTCATAA
Source organism: Noctilio leporinus (assembly GCA_004026585.1). Classification (NCBI taxonomy): domain Eukaryota; kingdom Metazoa; phylum Chordata; class Mammalia; order Chiroptera; family Noctilionidae; genus Noctilio; species Noctilio leporinus. Next base: position 5,751 of record PVIW01000384.1, on the reverse strand, counting down.
TTTATCTATCAAGTGATTTTATTTTTAAATGATTCTTCTGTATCTGCATTTCATTTAAATGAAGTCCTTATTGATTTATCATTATTTACTTCTATGAAAAAAATTAATAATTAAACCATTCATATTGAAGCTCTCCTGAGAAACCACTAGAATGACAAGAATGAACACTCAATCAATAGGAAGTAATCAAACCGAAGGAGAGACAGAGGAATATAATTGGTTTGAATTAATCTGGCATTAACCACAGACTGTGTGGCTTAAATGAGATTTACACCTTACTGCTCTGGAGACTAGGGAGGTCCAAGCTGACTTTATTCCTAATGGAAGCCCCCTTCATAGTTTGCCAACAGCCTCCTCTCTGTGTCCTCATAAGGCCCAGAAAGAGTGTGACCTCTCTTCCTCGTCTTATAAAGCCGCTAATCTCATCACCAGGGCCATACCTTCAGGACCTCATTTAACCCTGATAAGCTTGAAAAGACCTTACCTGGAAATACTATTATACTGGGGGTTAGGACTTCAATATATGAATTTTGAGGGGACACAATGCACTCCATATCATTACTCACAAAGAAAGATTTTGAGATGAGCAGAAAAATTAGTTTTTCAGATTGTGGAGAAAACAGCAGGTTTTCTCATGAGAGTGCTGAATTGAAAATAGAGACAGGGGCTGACTTCCAATGGCAGAGCTGGATGCCTTTGTGATTTGGCACCAGTTAAAAACTATCTATCAGTGACTTTAACCTTCTTTGAGGGCAAGCTGGGGCTACCAAGAGATCTTCCCACAGCATTGTTACATATTCCTAAATGAGATAACTAATGAGCTCTGTCATAACAGTCATGGAAAATTAAAGGTAAGATAGCATCAAAGATGACTTTTCATGTTAGAGATTGACGTGATATATAAACTAAGTATTGAAAGCTATCATAGGAATGTCAATCTGTTGAGAGAAATAAACAACTTGGAAAAAAGAAGAGTTCAGTTTGCATATAAGAAAGCAATTTTGGAAATTATATTTGGATACTGTTCTTCCTAGGCTGTTATAATTCCTCTTTAAAATAAACTTATGAGATTTTAAACTTTTTTTTTTTTTTTTTTTTTTGCACAGGCTTTTTAAGCAATGATGTCAAAAATGGATGGCTAATTTGTTAAAGAATTAAAAGAAAACAAGAGAGAAAAACCACACTGTGATATTAGGAGACAGCAGAGAAGAGATCCTTGTGATAGTGTTTGGAGCACTGGGTTGTTACCTCCCAGAAGGTACTGATGAGAACAAATGACTCAAACTTGTGAGTGAGAAAAATAAACACAAACTCAATAGTATTTGTTTTACAAGTATGAGAAAATACTGTTTCCCTAGAATGTATTTATTATTACGGATTGATAGATAATCTTTCGGCACTGTGCCCACTCAGATTTAGACATTGACAATAGGTGCATTGCAACATTTTCTTGATTAGGACTACAAAGCAGATATTTCCTAAATTAACTCCTTACATGACTTTTATTAAATATATAAGCACACCTTTTCTCCAGTTCCCTCACCTTACTCTACTAATTAAATAGTTGTCATCCATCTTTAAAAATGACCCAGATGACATTAAAGCCCTTTATAGCTTGTATAATAAACTGCAGAGGAGATACTCAAGTTTAGCTGGCACAAAGACAAAAGACTTGATGTGTTCTACATCATGTTTATTTATTATAACTATAAAAGTAGAAATGATCCCCAAAGAAGTTTGACAAATAATGATTGAAGCTGCAAAAATTATTGTGACTAATTGCATTTAGCCTGTTTTGTTAAGCTAATTGAAAATTAAGGTGGAATCTCTCTCTGGATAGATTCTATCTTTTACTGCCTTTATAAAAAATAAAACAATATGTCATCTTCAATTTTCAAAAACAATTATATTGTTTTTGAAACTGTCAGAACCTATTTTCTGACTGGGTATACAAGCAGGTAAGCAGCCTGACTTGGTGACCCAAATGCTCCCAGTTAGTTTTTCCAAGACTTGCTGGTTCTCTGTGTTTTGTTTGGAAATAGTAAATCAATTGTGTCTGATAACATGTTTGTCAATGGTGAGTGGTCTGTTGTGAGGGCATGCTAAATACTGGAGGTTTATGTTATATAAAAGATCTCATCACTAGGGTTACACGTTGTATAGACTTTGATGAAAGTAATGTCCTTTTTCCTCCCATGGGAAAAGAAATCATTCAAATCCATTTTGAGGATTTTGAACTTTGGTTTTCAGTTGCTTTCTTTTGCTCTGTAAGTTTGGAATTAATGAGGTTTAAGCAAAACTTCAATCTGGAACATAAACTGGTTAGGGCTTTGACTTGATTCATTCATCAGTTTGAAAATTGTCAATTAATTAGCTTGCTTCCACTTCCCCTTCCCTAACCCTCACCACTGATAGAACTAATTGAGTATCTGAGTTTTGTGTATTAGCATAGCCTTGGGTGTACAAATTATAAAAATATACCTGCACTTTGATAAAGCAGTTTTTCAATAGAAGGGACTGAAAAGTATTTATCATGTTTTTTTGTCATATATTAGCTAGTAAAATATGTTGTTCATTGAAATGTCCCTGGGGCAGTCTTAGGTGGGATGAACGTCCCAAAGGGAGAATAGAGATATTTCTCTGCTGGTGAGAAAGGCACGTCTACATCCAGCACCATCCATGTTGTAAGGACATTGGGAAGCAGGCAGCTGGATGAAATCCTGAATTACATCTCACACAGCTGCGGCTTCACTTTCTGCAAGAACATGGTTATGCTGATTAAATAGTCATGAGTATTTGAAAAAAAATTTTTTCTTCTCTGGCCATCTGTAAATCGTGGAAGAACAGGACTGGGTGACTTCCTTCATAAGTACCAAGTCACCCATTCAAATACTCCTCCCCCACATGTAATTTTGCCCTGGCCAAACAATACCCATTCTTGGATTGAATTCAGCATTTCCTCATAACTTTCAGTCTATTTCTTCTGCCTAAAATGATTTTAAGTTACTCTACATTTATCAACAAGCATCAATGACATCAATGACTACCTTTTAATTGCAATCTTTGCCTATTCCTTGTCCTCATATACTTACAAATTCTTAGAATGCTTTGCCTACACCACTGATACAGAACTTTTCACACATAACTTTGTGTTACTTGTTGGAATGATTTTAAAGATATGCCCACAAATTCTTTGATACCCCTTGTCACAAAAGGTTCAGGTTAAGTTAGCTCCTTTTTAGTGGGGTTTGGATTTAGTGACTCTATTCTAGTGAGTAGAATTGAATAAAAGTAATGGAGTATCATTTGCAAGAATAAGTTATAAAGATCTGTGATTTTCTCCCAGAAGTTCTTGTTTTGCCCTCATTGGAATCATACCCTTTGGATGAAACCAGAATAATGAGAACACTCAGGCAACCTTTGGAGAGGCCCGTGTGATGAGGAACTGACACCAACCAGTATCAGTGACCTTGGAAGGGAATCCTTGCTATTGACCTTTCAATGACTCCAGCTGCAGCCCGCAGCCTGGAGGAAACTTCAGGAGCCACCCCATATCAGAACCACCCAGTTAAGGCATATGAATTTCCAACCTTCTGAACCTGTGAGGTAACAAATTTTTGCTATTTCCCGGAGCAAAGTTTGAGGTAATTTACTTTATAGCAATGGATAACTAATATACTTATTTTTTCCTTATTTTCTCTTGTAATAGATAATATTTTTTTCAAAGATGAGAATACCTACTATGGAGGCTTTATTTTTAGTTAAGATAACATGTGCCTGCAGCTGCAGAGAATAAAAATCTCAAAAGTTTAAGCCAATAGAAGTTCAGTTTTTATTAATATCTAATCCAAAAGGGGTATCTTTCCCCCAACTTATGACTCATATATTTAGGCTCCAGATATCTTTTGGCTCCATTGTTTGTTCAAGTTGCCTCAGAGACATCTGTTTCTTTTCCTATACTGAGATAGTTAAGGAACAAAAAGAGCTGGAAGAGACACACTGGCTCTTTACTGTCTTGAAATGGAAGAGATCCATTTCATTTTTATTTATATTTCATTCCATTAGAAGTCAGTCCCACAGTCCACCCAGTCACACAAGGGTGTAATTTGCATGGGAAGTGTAATTTGCATGTTCTCAGGAAGAAGAGGACCAGATATTGGAGAAAGCTAGCAGTGTTCACCACAGGTTTCGACGTTTATAACATTTAATTCAATGTTCTGCAAAATAAACACTCTATAAAGTATTTGTTGAGTGAATGCTTGAGTAAGCTAATGAACTCTTATAGAAAAATATTATTTTTAAATTAATTAGATAAATGTTACAATACGATATTAATTCAAGCCAACAAATATTTATGAGGATTTACATGTAACACAATCAGTTCTATGTGCTGGAATGCAGCAGTGATAAATACAGATGAAACTTATTTCTTACATTTTAGTGACTAGAGAAATAATAAAAGGCAAATGAACAAAATAAACTAATGAGCAAAACAGTACCAGAGACATGGAAACATAGAACAGATGGACAGCTACCAGAGGGGAAGGGGAAGGGAGAGAATAGTGGAAAGAAGGGGCAAGGACTAGTTAGAAACATGTATGATTAACCCATGGACATGAACAATGGTGAGGAGATTGACTGTGGAAGCAGGGGGGTGGGGGTGTATGGGCCTGGCCCGAGGAGTGCAAAGTGGAAAAAATTGGAACAACTGTAATAAAATAAAAAATAATAATAAAAATTACTTTAAAACTTGTTCCATTATGTTTTCTAATAAGTAAAATATTGATAGATATAACCCATAGAAACAAAAGCTCTTTAGGGTCCTTGCTAATTTGTAAGAGAAAGAATAGTTCCCATGACAAAAATGTTTGAGAACCATTGCTGGATAGATTATCTATGTTTTGTGGCAGATGGTAACTCATATACTTTTCTACTGAGCTGAGTTGTTCATTTGGGGAAAAATATGTTATCATCTGGTTATTTAGTATTCATCTTTCAGAGTTCTGTTCTGAAATAAATAAATAGGTATGAAGTTGCTAGATAAGAGTGTCAGTAATTTTCCTATAGTTCCATCAACTTAAAATCTATTTACTGAATAAAGTCAAGCCAATATAGGAATGGGTCCAGATATAACAGCATTCTGTTTCTCTCTCTTATCTTCTTTTTCTATCTAACCAACTCTGATGTTCCATAACTGAAAATGGTGGGTATTTTATAGTGTAAGCAACAGAAGAGTTGAGGCACCCACAATTCATTAATAATCCAAGAAATTCCCTGAACCATTGAATTTCCTTGGATGAGGTATGAAACCCATTTAAAACATCATAAGAAGAGCTCAGTGAGCTCAGCCACATCAAAGAAAACTATAAACAACTCCAGGAGAACTACAAAGAACTCCAGGGAAGTTACAAGGAACTTACTGAGAGCCACAACAGCATGAAAAAGGACACAGAAAATATCAATAAGTGCCAGGAGGAAATGAAGAATACAACTTCTGAATTGAAGAATACAGTAGAAGGAATCAACAGTAGGCTAGAGGAACCAGAGGACCAGATCAGCGAGTTGGAGGATAATGTAGACAAATACTCCAAGACAGTACAAGAGAATAAAAAAAGGCTGAACAAGACTGAAGAGGGGTTAAGAGAGCTGCAGGACAACATGAAATGTAACAACATCTGTATCATAGGGATACCAGAAGGAGAAGAGAAACAAGGAATGGAAAACCTGTTCAAAAAAGTCATGATAGAAAAT
>PVIW01000383.1:305839-533077 GCA_004026585.1 Noctilio leporinus | reverse complement strand
CATATGGTTTTTATCTTTCAATTTGTTGATGTGGTGTATTACATTTATTGATTTATGAATGTTGTACCATCCTTGCATCCCTGGGATGAAGCCCACTTGATCATGGTGTATGATCTTTGTAATATACTGCTGAATCCGATTGGCCAATATTTTGTTGAGAATTTTAGCATCTATGTTCATCAGAGATATTGGCCTGTAGCTTTCTTTCTTAGCTGAATCTTGATCTGGTTTTGGGATTAGAATAATATTGGCCTCATAGAAAGAGTTTGGGAGTCTCCCCTCTTCCTGAATTTTTTGGTATAGTTTGAGGAGGATAGGAGTTAGTTCTTCTTTAAATGTTTGGTAAAATTCACCTGTGTAGCCATCTGGTCCATGGCTTTTGTGCTTTGGGAGATTTTGGATTACTTCTTTAATTTCACTAGTTGTTATTGGTTTATTCAGGCTTTCTGCTTCTTCTGGGTTCAGTTTTGGTAGATTATACCTTTCCAGAAATGTGTCCAATAAATTAGGATTTTAAAACTCAGTCTCTGGCCTCCAGGAATAGTCTAATAAGAAATGTATATAAAAATGGAAATGTAGATGAAAATGGAAATTCCTTAAAACAGAGAAATCAAATGCCATGGCTCTTCAAAGATGGGGATTTCATTTGACTGTAGAGGCAGGGAAGTCTCCTCATAGGATCTTTTTTAAAATGGACTTTTAATTTATTTTTTAATTTTATTTTTCAATTACAGTTGACATTGAATAGCTTTTTAGGAGGTGGGTCTTGAACAACCTATTAGACTTCTGAAGGAAGAATATTATAGGTAGAAGAAAGAATTTGAGTAAAAGAGGGAAACTCACAGGATCTGTTTCAGCCTTGGTTGGTGGCGTGTGAGTGAAGGAGACCATGGGAGACATCAGGTTGGAAATTGAGTTGGGAGCAGATCATGGAACATATAGAAAAAGATATTGGTCATGAAGTGAATAAATAGGAATGTCTTTAAACTCCTCCTGAGACAGTGGGCTCCTTTATCCTCTGGATTTCACAAATGGGGAGCATCAGTGGGCAATTAAAGGAAGAAAAAATGAGGTCAGAGTATGTGTTCCCTTGCTCCCTTCTTATAGAGTCGTCTTTGTCTGGCTGTCCCTGGACAGAAGGTCATAACTCTTATTATGGCTTGATTTAAGTCTGGCTGCCTTGCAGTGGCAGTGGAGAAAGAGCCATTTCTTAAAGGGAAATAAAAATTCTGCACCCCAAAATGCCAGGCATGAATGTTGACAAAGAAAGTTTATCCAGAATAAATAATTATCTCTTAAATTATGGGTGAATGATTTTTTTCTGTTTTCCAAATATTCTACAATAGACATGTACGAATCTTTCAACAGCAAGAAAATGTTATTTTAATATTCTTGTACCAAGAGTTAACAATTCAGATAAGTAGAGCCTCCCTCTCTTTTGGATTTTAGCTTCAACAGATTTACTTTTTGTCTGGCTGTGTAAATCACTATACCTGGACCCAGAGAGTAGCAATGGAACTAGAGAGGAAGGGACATAGAACAGAGATGCTTTGAAGGAAGAATCCAGGACAATTTGCCCCTCACTAGTCACAGGAGCTGAAGAGGAAATGAGAATTGATTCCAGATTTTCAACACAAAGCACTAGGGAGAATGGTGACCCCTTGCCAAAGGCATTAAAGTGATGAACACAGGGTGGGGAGCTGTCTGGAGTAGGAAGCTGGTGAGTTCTTCTAGCAAGCTGCTCTCATTGTCCCCCTCTAATCTCCAGGGCTGACGATGAATCCTCCGAGCCTGTGAACACCAATGTAGTCCTGCGATATGATGGGCTGATCACCTGGGATGCACCAGCCATCACCAAAAGCTCCTGTGTGGTGGATGTCACTTACTTCCCCTTTGATAACCAGCAGTGCAACCTGACCTTTGGTTCCTGGACCTACAATGGCAATCAGGTGGACCTGTTCAATGCCCTGGACAGTGGAGACCTCTCCGACTTCATTGAGGATGTGGAGTGGGAGGTGCATGGCATGCCTGCGGTGAAGAACGTGATCTCCTATGGCTGCTGCTCTGAGCCTTACCCCGATGTGACATTCACCCTCCTTCTGAAGAGGAGGTCCTCCTTCTATATCGTCAACCTCCTCATCCCCTGCGTCCTCATATCTTTTCTGGCTCCTTTGAGTTTTTACCTCCCTGCAGCCTCAGGGGAGAAAGTCTCCCTGGGAGTGACCATCCTGTTGGCCATGACTGTATTTCAGCTCATGGTGGCCGAGATCATGCCAGCCTCAGAAAATGTCCCTCTGATAGGTGAGTTCAAGTGTCTTACACTTTGAACCTAACTTTGTAGTGACTGGGGTTATATCTGTGCCTTTAAACTTAGAACAATTATGCCAGGTTCATATTCAACACAGTCTGTCACATACTTCATTTAAAGTTGGGATCTTTGAATATATATGTGGCCACTGGAAACAAAACTGGTCTTGTGGTCTCCAGATTGACCCAAAGGAGGAGTGAGGGGCAATATAGTTTAGAGCTGTGGTTCTCAAAGGGTGGTCCCCACAACCTCAGCATTGTTTTAGAAATGCAAATTCTCAGGGCCCACCCTGGACTTAGTGAATTCCGAACTTTGGGAATGAGGGCTAGCATCTGTTTTAACAAGCTGTTTGGGTGATTTTGATGTATTTTTTGTTCAAATCTAAAAACCACTGGCTTATAGTTTAAGGCCTGGATTTTGAAGTCAAAGAAATCTACATTTGAACTCTGATTCCCTCATTCCTTGGTCAACCTTAGACAAGTTACTTAACCTTTGAGTCTCTGGTATACCGTCAGCAAAGTTCACATAACTGCTACCTCATGTGTGGTCGCTTAGGGCAGAACCTGACATATGGTAAGTATTGAGAAAACAGCAGCTGTTTTTATCTTTTCACATCACAAGGGGTCTCTTGTTGGGAAGAGTGGCAAACATGATAGAAATGAAAAACTGGATTTTTAAGTCTACCATCCGCTTTTAATAGGATAATTCTCAACCTCAACTGGGTCTAATAGGCATGGGAGGCCTTGTTAAAATGCAGGCTTCTACACTACACTGAAAGGGTTTAATTTAGAAATCTTGAGCAAGATTTGAGTACCTGAGGTGATTCTAAAGTAGATCTTATTTTTATTAACCTGGAATAATGAAATGTCCCTCAAAGGGTAGAGTGTAGGCTGAGACTACCATTTCTGTTTCCTGGGTTTTTGTTTCACCTACCTTATTCCGAGATCTTCCCAACACTTCAGTACCCATGCTCTGCCAGCATCTCTGTGTCAATGACATGTTGTTATAAAAGATGCTTACCCTACTCAAAAGCTAAGCCTAATTTTAGTTCCTTAAAGTAGGCAGTGAGGAGACATTTCAGAACAAGACCAATGTACAGACCAATATTAAAGGGATATTACATTTCCCTTTTACCCTCTACTGAATCTCATATGCTACTACATTGCTTTCTGTTTGGAGGTTTATTTCTTACGTCTCTCCAAGCAAAACATAGACACAGACACACAGACATACACGCACCTTTTAAGAAATAGACACAGAAGTTTCCCTACCCCCTACTTTACCATTGATAAAGAGGAAGAGGTGTATTGGCATTTTTATGACCTCTTCTGAGAGGCAGATGTAATAAACAGTAAGGACTCCAATCATAACCCTATTTGAAGCAGCATTAATTGGTAGATCCTTCTCTCTTCAACAGCAAAAGAGAGAAGTCTCAAGACATGTCTGAAGAATTTTGCAAGCATTACTTCTTCTGTTTCTGTGATAATATAAAATGTATATATATTTTAGGAAAGGTGTACACAGATCTTAAGAATATGTATTAACAATCACAATTTATTTGTAACACCCATGAAATGTACTTCCCATCTTACAAAAATGTGTTCAGGTTTTCCTTATTAAGTATAGCATGTGATCTAAGTATCTGGTCACTAGCCTTTACTGTATTAAGAAAAGTTCCATTTAGTTTTAATTTGCTCAGAGCGTTTAACAAATAATAAATTAATGATGATTATAATTAAATCCATTCTTTTCATCTGTTAATATAATCACATGAGTTTTCTCTTTCACTCCATTAATGTAGTGAATTAGGTTTTCTGATGTTGAATTAAACCCTTCTTTTTTTTTCACATGCAAAAATATATTTATTAACATACATTATTTTTACACATATTTAAAGTACATACTGGACTTTGAAGAGTTATTACAAAAAATTTAAAATGTGCCAATAGCTTACATAATTATTACAGTTAAATGATTGTATTTTAGATATATTGTAGCAAGATTAAGCAGTTTTTCTTCTTTAATACTGATTTTACTCTGGAATGCTATTTTTGTGAAATATATCACAGAAATGGTGTATTGCAGAACTCATTTTTTGTGAAAGTTGTCCTAGAGACAGTGCCAAACCCATAGTAAATTTGATTTTTGAGTCAGATCCTCCCCCCTCAAATAATATAACTCAACTTTATTTTAAGCCACTGGAACTACAACTTATTCTTTTTGGCATTTTCCATCTTAAATAGTTTATTTATTTATTTATTTATTTAGGCTGTGTGTAGGTCTTACTTCTTTCAATACCCTCTGTTTTGCCTTTACATGTGCTTTACAAGTTGAAGCCTTCAGAAATAATGGCACTTGCAGTGCTCAGCTGGTCCCCAGAATAGAAATTATTATGTCTACTAAGTTAAGGTAAAAAAAAATCCCTAGGATTTAAATAATTTTGTATAATGGTATTCTAGCTATTTTTTGAACTTGTGGTTGACTTTCTGTGTGGTCCTAAACTAACCCCTGAACTATTTAAGAGTCTGTTGATGTAGAGATTAGGTATGCTCACATTTCAATAATAAAGTTTACTATAGCATTAATTCCTTTTCCCAAACATCCCTTCATAACTGGAAATGTGTATTTCCACAATCTATTTGAAAGGAATCTCATCTAATTTACATGCTAATATGAGAATATATATTGTCTATGTACACAAATCATATAGTTTAGTAGTTTGCAACTTCCATCCAAATTGGTCTTCATTCTCAGAATCTTTTCTAACCTAAAGATTGACTGATTTCATAACACACCCATGACCACTTGGTTGCTCTTTAAAACATAAATTGCTAACAAAATCTATATATTACACACCCACAAATAAGCACATATTTTGTAATAGTGAATAAGAAAGATAGCATGTCTTCTATGTAATATATATCCACATTTTCTTACTTTTTTCTTCTTCCTTAACTGCATTCGATTTTTCTGAGTTATCAGAACATATTTTCCCATATTGTGAAATAATTCCAATCTAAGAAAACTTAACCTGCAGTAATACAGGTACAATATACAAAATTATACCTTATTTAGTAAAATTTATTTATAATAAGATCATTCTAAAGCATTCATAATAAACCCTCCTTTATCATGATGAATTATCATTTTAAGACACCAATGGGTTTAGTTAGCTAATAATTGCTATAGGACTTTCTCAAATGTGTCTATAAGTGAAATATCCTTAATATTTTCTTTCTTGTTACTTTTGAAATCAAGGCTAAATTGACTCCGTAAAATAGCCAAGTAGTTTGTCCTCTTTTTCTTTTTCTGGAACAACTTGAATAAAATGAGTTACCTGTTTCTTAAAAGTTTAGTAAGACTCACCTGTCAACGCTTTTGGCCCTAGAGTAGTTGAGGGGAGGATGGGTAAAGGTTTTTGATTAATTCTATTTCTATTAAAGTGTTTCTTCTTCTTGCACTAAATTTGACATGTAATGTATTTCTAGAAATTTCATCTAGGGTTTCAAATTATCACCATACAGCTATTTATAAGATTATATGTTGTTTTCTAAATTTTTTGTTACTTCTTCTTTTATATCCTCTCTCTTTTCCCCTCCCCACTACCACATGCTTCTGTTTTGTGAGTGGCCTTATCAATATTTTATCAATTTCATTATGCAATCTCATGTTAATGACATAGTGGCATAGTGTCTCTTCTTATCCAACAGTAATGAACTTTCACATTAATGAGGTCTGAAGACAATTTCGGTAACTGGCTGAGATCATTAATTCTTTGTTTGTCGGACGTGAAAGTTGTTCACATCATGATCTCAGCAAACATTTATAAACCTTTTAAGTTGGGACAAGGGACAGTGCTGAGGACTTGACATGTATCACCTCAATTAAGCCTATGTGCCTGTTAGTAAGATACTATTGTTATACTCATTTTGCAAAGAGAGAAGCAGAGGCTTGGCAAGATTATATATATATATATACATACATATATATATATGTATGTATGTATATATATCTTGTTTTAGGCCACAAGTCTAGTGAGTGATAGAGCTGGAATTTGAACTCGGGGAGTTTGATTCAGAAGTGTATAGCAGGACCCATTACTATATATAGCTTCCTTAGAAAAGTGTTTGTTTTTTTGAGCCTAACATTGGGACAGTTTTAAGGGATTTGGTTGCTGGTATTTTTCAGGAAAATACTACATTGCCACAATGGCCTTGATCACAGCCTCCACTGCCTTGACCATCATGGTGATGAATATCCACTTCTGCGGGGCGGAGGCCCGGCCAGTGCCACCCTGGGCCAGGGTGGTTATACTGAAGTACATGTCCAGGATCTTGTTCGTCTATGACGTGGGTGAGAGCTGCCTTAGCCCCCGCCATGACAGGGAGCGAGACCACCTCACCAAGGTTTACGACACACTTGCAGAGCCTCATCTGAAAACAGCCAGGAACAAAGGCCTTCCCAGAAAGAAGCCAACGAACAAACTCTTGAAGAGTGACCTGGGGCCCCGGGGGGAGAAGCCGCAAGCTACCGACAGTTACTGTGCACGGTACAAAGTGCTGACAAGGAATATCAAATACATTGCCAAGTGCCTCAAGGACCACAGGGCCACCAATTTCAAGGGGAGTGAGTGGAAGAAAGTTGCGAAAGTCATTGACCGATTCTTCATGTGGATATTTTTCATTATGGTGTTTGTGATGACTGTTCTGATCATAGCTAGAGCAGATTAGTAGGCATTTGGTATGTGGGGATCAATCAATAGAATTCCCTATGACCTACTCTAATAATTCTCCCAAGTCACACACACACACACACACGCACACACACACACACACACATATATACACACACACAAAAATAAATATATAATTCATAATTTAGGTGTTATGTTGTCTTTGCTTTTAATTCTTAACCTCAAATCAAGGAAAAAAGTGGAAGAGCTCATGAACTCAGACAACAGTACGGTGATTGCAGGGGGAGGGAGATGGGTGGAAGTGAGTATAGAGGGAACGAATGTTAATGGAAAAATACAATAAAGATACTTTATAAAGAGAAAAAAAATCAAACCAATATTTTAGGTACCTGTCAGGTTAAGCAGGAGGGCCAAAAAATTTGATGGGTAGGAATATGGAGGACTTTTATCCTGCCATAGTGGTAAATGCTGGCTTCTGGATCACACAGTTATTCTCTCTTTAGCAATGCAAATAACCGAGGTAAACTACATTACTGTTTAAAAGTTAAAACAAAATGAACTAATTTCCCCCTTAGTCCCTATGAAAACATGCTTTAAAAAAGGAACATAGTCATATATTCCTAATGTGGTTTAAGTCTTTTTTTTTTAAGATTTTATTTATTACTTTTAGACAGAAGGGAAGGGAGAGAGACAGAGAGGGAGAGAGACATCAGCGTATGGTTGCCTTTCACCTGCCTCCAGCTACGGACCTGGCTGGAGACCTGGCTTACAACCTGGTTATAAGCCAGGTTATACCAGTGACCTTTGGGTTCGCAGGTCAGTGCCTTATCCACTGTGCCACCAGCCAGAGCTTGGTTTAAGTTTTGATGTTAGCTTTCTCAGGGAAGGTGCATTTCAAGCCGTACGTATCTCATATAACAGAATTTAAAAAATGGCCCATATAAAGGAAGTCTAAGGGTCAGAAACTCAATGGGAAGAGAGTTTTCTTTGCAATGATAATGTCAATGTTGGTGATGTTTAAGCTATTCCTCCATTTCGTCTTTGATTTAAATAAGACTGTCAGCAAACTGGGCTCATTCATCTATTCATTCATCTATTCATTCACCAAACATTTACTGAGTTTCTCCTACATATAACAAAGCTACATGATTCACCTTTGCATTGGGTATCATAGCAAATTTTATGCATAAGATCTTCACAGCATTCTGTAACTTAGGCAGGCAGGTCTTTCTAGTCCTCTTTCAAGGAGGAAGAGACTGTGTCAAAGAAAGGTGAACATGGGTAACCTACCTCCTTAGCATCCAACCAGGTGGTAGGCAGAGCTGGAACTCCAACCGTCAGCACTGGTTTTAAGCTGAGATCAGGTCTGTTAAAGCTGCATTGCTTTTAGCCATGGTGGGTCATGATTTAGGATAGAGGAGACTGAGGGAGTCTCATTCTGAATTCTGAATTTCTGCTCTAAATTACTTCCTTTGCTTCAACTTTTTTCCTACTTTCAATATAACGTAATTTTCAAAAATTCCCCCACTACTTACTTGATTAAAATGATCCAAGTACTAATTGAACCCACTTCCTGATTTCCCACTTCTCAACTATTCTTTTACCAATTAAAAACAAAAGAAGAGAAATGGATAGAAGTCAGGAGTTATCCCAGGAAAGGCAGGATGGTAGTTCATTTAAACATATAGACCTTGTTCGTTATTCTTGTGTTTATTTATTTGCAAAACCTTTATTGTGCACCTACTATATACTGAGTGCTATGTCAGCCTTGGAGGGAACAAGTACAAAACATAGTTTAATCCTCCAGTTTTTCACATGTTGCTTTCAGTTCATTAAAGAAGACAGTTAAGAAAACAGGCAAATACAGTGTAGTGTAAAAAGTGCTATCATAGAAACATGGACAAAATGCCATGGGAATAATGATGATGAACCAGTTTGAGAGAAAGCTTGGGAAAGACTTTGTGGGATTATAACAGTTGAGCTGGGCTTTGAAAAGTGAGTAGGCGTTTGTTAGAGAAACAAACAGGGTAGACATTAGAAGGCATTACAGAAAGGAGTCTGAACAGAGCTTAGAAGAACAGAGGCCCTTAATACAGGGTTCATGAATAGACTACAAGGAGTTAGAGAAAGTACCTTGAAATCTGACCATTTTTACTTTTTATTTTAATTACAGAAGTACTTTTATCAGTTATGATTGCATTTGACTACAAAAACCAGTGGCTCATGCCTTAAACAGAGATTATTCATCTGCACAAAAATATTTTAAAAAGCCCTGAGATCTTTCTGTTTTCCCCTCTGTTGTTTTAAGGCATTAAATTTGTGGTAATTTGTTACAACAGCAGTAGAAAATTAATGTAGGACCCAATGAACAACTTTGTGTTTATCTTCTTCCATATTTTAGATAATTTGTTTGGGGTAGATTTGTCTATAATCTATCAGATGGAGATGATTTTATTGAGCCATGCTAAAGAAAATTGAACTTTATCTGGAGAACATTGGGGAACCACAAAAAGATTTAAAGCAAGGAAATGATAGTGTCAGTTTCAGAAAGGACTGTGTTGGCAACTACAAGATTATAGGGAAAAAAAGGAGAAAAGGTAGAGGAATCTGTTGGAATATTTTTGTTTTTTTCACTAATTCCATGATGAGATCATAAAAGTTAGACCCAAGATGGTGAGAATAAGAAAATGAGTCACAAAGCATTTATCACCCATACTAGACAAAACTTGGTGACTGATTGGATAAGAGGTTAGGGAAAGAGTGGCATTGGGAATAATTCTGAGCTTTCTGTCTCAGACAACAGAGGTAAAGAACAAAGAAAGACCAGGTTTTGGAGGAGAGCATTCTGTTTAGGACATCTTGAGTTGGAAATGTTTCTAGTACATCCCGGTGGAAATATCTAGTACGTAGTTGAACACTTGTTTGGAAGTGAAAGCTTTAAAAAAATGATTTACACTCAAGTTAATTGTTAAAGTATTTATTAAGGGATTTCAGTGAGTAGGACACAGTGCTAAAGACCATGAGAGAGTCAAACAAATGGAAACACATTCTTTGCCAGAATTCCAGAAGTTTAGAACCATCATGCATCATTAAAGTGTCATTTCTCCATTCACACACGAGGCTGCTTCCCCAAGTACAGTATATTTAGTTTCTGTCCAGACCTAGGGCCCAGCCGCTCTGACATTATTCTCTGCTTATCCTTTGTGATAAGGATATTTTCCTTTCATCCATCCTTTGTGTGCGGTAAAGGGCATAGTACAGATCATTAGTCATTACACAATTGTCAAATGGATGAGTGAGTGCAAGGAAGAGCTGTGGGAGCGTCCAACAAAGTGCCAGGCAAGTGCAGACGGTGACAGGGGGCCTACCCTAGATAAAAGTAAATACCAAATGGATTAGAGAGTTGAATGTAAAAACAAGTTTGTAAGAAACTATAGGAGGCTTTCTAAATAAAATTCTCCACCTCACTGAATGTTAAGGTGTGACTTCTGGGAAAGAGGAGCCCAGGGCCTGGGGAAGGAGAGTGAGGGACACAGGGGCCTGGTTGGGATTGGGTGGTTGGCTGCAGGGGACTGGGGCTAAGGAGATCTGACTGGGAGGAGTTGCCGGGATAAGAGTTGGGAAAGCGCCAGGTTGCAGGCAGTGGAAAGGACAGAGTTCAAGCTTAAGGGCAGAGCAGAGCTTATTTTTATTTGAGAAAAAGAAAGCAGGCCTGAGAGACGGAGCAGTCCAATGGAATCAGTGACCCCAAAAGACACAAGCTGAGTCGGGCAGAGCCTTGCAAAGGTGAAAGAACACCCATGACTGTTTAGTCTGACTGTCTTGGTACACCCGGGTGAGCCTAGGTGAGCTGAAGTCCTGACCTTTGTTCCTTCTCCGTTGTTAGACTCTGTCCACTTTTCCATCCCCTCACTGCTCCAGCCAACACTTGCCAGCCCAGGCAAGGGCAAACCTGGCAACTGGACTGTCTTGGCCAAACGGGAAACACAGGCTTTAGAACATCCCGAGCAACAGCGGTGAGGCCACTGGCAATGTCCTCAACGCCAGAGGCTGGCAAAGAGCTCACGCCCTGTTTCTTCCTTCCTCTCAGATCGCACCTTGGAAGTAGATCTTAGCTCTGAAAAGTTCGTAAGCCTGTCGATCAGTGCATATATCCAAACCTTTCTAACCCTTAAAAAAGAAACCCTGTGATAAAATCTTCCCTTCTGCCCTGGCTGGTGTGGCTCGGTAGCTTGAGTGCTGGCCTGTGAGCCAAAGGGCCATTGGTTCGATTCTATGCCAGGGCACAAGCCTGGGTGGTGGCCAACTCCCCAGCTGGGGGTGCATGAAAGGCAAACACTCACTGGTGTTTCTTTCCTTCTCCTTCTCCCTCCCTTCTCCTTTCTCTAAAATAAATAAAGAAAATCTTTTAAAAAACAAAAAACAACCCACCCTGTCTTTTTATTTTTGTCTCTTTTAGGCTCCCAGCCAAGGTTTTTCTCCGTCATTCACACAGGTGGTGTGTTCAAAATAGGATCATTCAAGGAAGGTTTAATAAAGAATCTCAATAAAGGTGTGATCAGGATGTAAAGAAACACAAGGGGTGATGAAAACCCCCAGAGCTAGACAAGCAGAATTGTTACTACCCTGAGGCCTGAAAGGAGGCAGAAGGGTGTGGTTTCCTGAACCCAGCTGGAGGGAGTTGTGACCTGGGGTTGAGTGAAAGCAGCAGACCCTATGAGGAAGGAATTGGGTGACTATATATCCCTCCTCACTCTCTGTCTTCCCTCCAATCTCCCAGGGCTCACCATTGGCCAAACTCAATGGAGTCTCAGGATTCTTGACGTTGCCTTATATCTGGGATGGAGAGAGGAGGAGCAAAGGAGAAAGCATGGATCTGGAGGGACACAAAGGAAACACCGGACACAATCCCTCACTCTGACCGAATTCAACATTTAAAACCCAATGTCTTGGTCCTGGGTGGTGGCTCAGTGCATAGGCGCTGGCCTGCAAACACAAAGGTCGCTGGTTCGATTCCCAGCCAGGGCACATAACCCGGTTGCAAGCCAGGTCTCCAGCCAGGTCTGTGGCTGGAGGCAGTTGAAAGGCAACCATACGTTGAGGTCTCTCTCCCTCTCTGCCTCTTTCCTTTCCCCTCTCTCTGAAAACAATAAATAACTTACTTAAAAGCAAACAAACAAAAACCCAACATCTTGTCACCCCTCCCCGCTGAAACTGCTCTAGTCAAATTCACTCTTTGGTAATTGCCAAATCCCCTGGATACTTCTGAGCCCTCTCTGTGGCCTCTAATGCAACTGACTGCTTTTTCTTCAAACCTTCTCTCTCTTATCTTCTGTGTTCCCCCAGTCTGCTTCTTAAATGGCTCATTCTCAGAATTACTGGCTGGCTCAGTTCCTCCTCTTCTGGTAAAGTTTGATGTCCCTCTGTGTTTCATCCTCAGCTCTCTGCCTCCATTCTTTTGACTACCACATATATCCTGAAGCTTCTCAAAACCCCTTGTGCAGTCCTGGGCTCTGCTTAGCTCTAAGCTCAGTGTAATCTTCGTGCCAACTGAGTATCACCACTCAATTATCTCACAGGCCTTCAAATGCAACATGTTTCAAACTAATCTACATTGCCACCCAAGTCTTCTACTCCTCCCGTGTTTCTGTGTTATTTAACTGTCCTAGCACCAATTCTACCACCCAGGCTAAAAGTCAGGCGGTCATTCTAGATTCTTACCTCATCTAACATGAAAGCAGTCACTGAAACTGTCAATTCTACCTAGTAAGTGGTTTTCAAATCTGGCCTGTTCTTACTATACCTCGGGCAATTGCCTTATTTCAGCTCTTTGCCATTTTTTGCCTGGACTATTACAGTAGTACCTTAACCAGGCCTCCTGTCTCCAGTTCCTTTCCCTTCTATTCCACCTCCTTCATCACTGCTAAACTGATCTTGTGACGCTGCCACCTAAAACTTTTCCATGGCTAACTAAAGACCCACAAGTTAGATACAGTCCCTCTTCCTCAATATGATAAAAATGTGTTCATACGTGTTTTCTTTTCAGCTGCTCTACTAAGAAGTGCTCTTTTGTTCATTCTGATGGTATAAATGATCTTTTTTGGCATAGAAAGTGACCATCCCATCTATCTCTTGCAAGAGACGTATTCCGACCTTTTCTGTTGTGAGAGTCTGAAATCTCTGGGAGCAATTGGGGTCTTCATCATGAGAAAAGGGATAGAAATAAGGCCTTTGGTGTTTGATGGTTCAGAAAGGAGAGGCAAAGCTGGCTTCCCAGCCTGGCCATGTGACTCAGGCCACACTTGAGACCTTGAATCTTAAAGTTTATATGGAAGGATGAATACTAAACAGCAACATCCAAGAAAAATATGCAAAACAAGACTGTGAGGGGTACTTGCCCAAGGAGATATTAGAGGACATGATACACACATGAAATTAAGATTAGGCTAGGAACAGGCAAAGCAAATGAAGAAACAAACAAAGATCAGTAACAATGACCTGAGATTTCAGAAGTTCATAACATATGTGAGAACTTGATACATGATAATGAGGATAGTGCAAATCGGTGGAGAAAGGCTATCTATTAAAAAAAAATAAGTGGGCCTTCTACAAATAACACAAATATTAATTTAAAATAGACACATGCCCTGGCTTGGTGGTACAGTGGATAAGGTGCTGGCCTGCAAACCCAAAAGTCGCTGGTTGGATTCCCAGCCAGGGCACATAACCAGGTCTCCAGCCAGATCTGTGGCTGGGGGCAGGTGAAAGACAACCATACATTGATGTCTCTCTCCCTCTCTGCCTCTCTCTCTCTTCCCCTCTTTCTAAAAATATTAATACATACAATCTTTAAAAATATAAACTCGAGACTTACATATACAAAACAAAATCACACTAGATAAATTCTGTAAGAAAGGACATTCGCTCCACGTATCCCCCCTGGGCAAGAGCAATCTGGCCCCTGCTCACAGTCAGCAGTGCTTTTGCGGGAGTGTTGTGGGATCCAGATAGGAGACTGTGAAACCCTGGTGGTGCCAAAGGCTGAGAGCCATTTTGAGAAGACAGGTGGCAAATTCACCAAGTGCGGTCCTGGGCACAGACGTGGAAACAACTGCAATGGACTTGGCTGGAGCCTTACTTGGCCTCGGCCTACAGCACCATTGGTCTAGGGACATGGCAGGAGACGTGCTGATCCAGTATGGCCGGTTAACCTCAGTCTGACTACAGACCCTGAAATGGCCTTGTGACCAGGCTCCAGTCCCTCTCAGCCATGGGCTGGGAACACACTTGTATGCCCAGGGTCCCACCAGGAGACATGCCGATCTGTGCCCGCTTTCCTGAGTCTGACCACAATCCTGAAGCTGCCCTAGGACTCTGTTCCAGTCCTTTCACCCTCAGTCTAGGAGCAGCCCTGCCTGCCCAGGAATCCTGCGGGAGACACGCTCCTCTGTGTCCTCAAAGGCAGGTCCACCAACCTTTGTCCAAGTGCAGATTGTAAAAGAGACCCATGGTTTAGTTCTAGCTCCTCTTAGCCATGGTCCAGGGCCACTCCTGTCTGCCCAGGGGCTTTATACCCCAAGGAATTCAAAAGAGCAAACCAAGCCCAAAGTTAGCAGAAAGAAGGAAATAAAGATTAGAGCTAAAATAAATAAAATAGAGACCAGAAAGACAAGAGAAAAGATCAAAACTAAAAATCATTTTTTAAAAAGATAAAATTGCCAGACCTTTAGCTAGATTAATGAAGTAAAAAAAAGAGTGAACACAAATAAATAAAATTATAAATGAAGGAGGAGATATTATAACTGATACCACAGAAATACAAAGGCTCATAAGAGACTACTATGAACAATTATATACCAACAAATTGGACAACCTAAAAGACATTCCTAGAAACATCCAACCCTAAATCCTGAAGATATGGATAAACTTAAATGACCAATAACAAGCAAGAGGACTGAATCACTAATCAAAAACCTGCAACAAAGAAAGTCCAGGACCAGATGTCTTCACAGTGAATTCTATCAAACATTTAAAGAAGAATTAATATCAATCCTTCTCAAACTTTTCCAAAAAGTTGAAGAGAAAGAGCTTTACCAAGTAGGCATTACCTTTATTCCAAAGCCAAATAAGGACACTAGAAGAAAAGAAAATTACAAGCCAATATTCTTGATGAACATAGATGCAAATTTCCTCAACAAAGTGCTAGTAAACTGAATTCGGCAGTGCATTAAAGTGGTCATACATCATGAGTAAGTGGGACTTACATTTAGGATACAAATCAATAAGCATGATACGGTATATTAACAGAATGAGGAAGTACAGTCTCCATATTGTGTTCTTGCTACACACACATACAAATGGTAACTGTGTGAGAATAGATGTATTAATTAACTTGGGTTGTGGTAATCAGTTCACAAGGTTTGTGTATATTAAATTATCACCTGATATGCCTTTTAAAAATCACATGGTGTTACCTAAATGTATACGTAATTTTCACTAGTTAACTATACTTCAATAAAGCTGTGGGGATAAGAAAATTTAGGAGGTTACCTGTAACTATCATAGGAGATCTATTTTTAAATTGAAGTATAATTAACGTATAACATTATGTTAGTTTCAAGTATACAACAGAACGAGTCTATATTTGTATATATTGTGAAGTGATCACCACAGTAAGTCTAGTTAACCTGTCATCATAATTATGAAATATTTTTTCTTGTAATGAAAACTTTTAAGATCTACTCTCTTAGCAAATTTCAAATATGCCATACAATATTATTACCTATAGTTACCATGACATTTTTTGAATCTTCTTAACATCAGAAGTTATAAAATCTATTAAAAAGCTAGAAATCAAAAGCTATGAAAGATAAACTTATTTGATTATGTAAAAGCTTAAAATTTTATGACGTAAGTATAATGAACATAGAAAATGTATAGTCAAATGCTATATGATAATATTAATTTGTATTAAGTTATAACCAAATACAAATTAATATAATGTTAATTTGTTAATAGTCAATAACAAATTAATCAGAAAGCGTAGATAACACTTGAATCAAAACAATGAAGCCCTGGCTGGTGGCATAGTGGATAAGGCGCAGGCCTGTGAACTCAAAGGTCACTGGTTCGAATCCCAGCCAGGGCACATAACCAGGTTGCAAGCCAGGTCTCCAGCCAGGGCTGTAGCTGGAAGCAGGTGACAGGCAACCATACATTGATGTCTCTCTCCCTTTCTGCCTCTCTCCCTTCCCCTCTCTCTAAAAAAACAAGAAACAATGAAAAGGCAATTCACAGAAAACAAGTTGATATGGCTAAAAAACATAGAAAAAGTTGCTAAAACACAGAAATAGTTCAGGAAAAGCACATTTTAAAAATGCTATGTCATTTTTTTCCCAGCTGGCAGCAAATGTTAGAAAAGATGACATCGCTGGCTGGTGGGAATGGGTAGGGAAAGGGAGGGCTACTCTCATACACTGCAAGTAGAAATGGGAAGTGTTATACTATTTTTGAAATACATCCTGGCAACATTATTAAGTATGAATAGTATGTCCTTTGCCACAAAATCCTCATCCTGGGAATTTAGCACGTGGAAATAAAGCAGTAGCAGGCAAAAATATATGTCCAAATATGCTTGTAACACCCACCAACAGGGAAATGGTTGCGTAAAATATGGTGTACTTACAGGATGGAATACTACGGAATAATATCAATAAAAAGAATGATTTACAGCTACATCAACTGAAATGGAACAAGGTTTTATTGAGAAAAGAAAGGCATATCAAATATCTACAATATGATCATATTTTTGTAAAATGAACAATAACAACATATATATCTATATAGATATGATTTATTAATGAAACTTGGAGAAAACTATAGAAAAATAAATACCAGAGTATTAACAAGATTCACTGAAGTAGGAGGATGTTGATAAATATGGTAGAAAGGGGTAAAGAAAAGGGAGAAAAGATTCACCCTAAGGGCTATTGCTTTTGTATATAAAATTTTTTTTAAAGAATTTTTAAAATTCACATTTTTTGCAAAGCTTCTCCTCTACTCCCAGTTTGTTAATTATTCCTTTTTGTGTGTGTTGTCTCTACACATGCACACATTTCTATATTTACGTTTAAGGCACACTAAAAATTTGTGACTTAAAAATGTCCACAGCTGTGTTCTCTCTTACATTGTAAAGACCTTGGTGACAAAATGGCATCTTATTTATCTTTATAGCTTGTCATTATTTGGTGGCTGTATTCCTGTCCAAGGGCTGCTGCAACAAAGTACCATGAACTGGGTGGCTGAAAACAATGAGAATTTATTGTTCCACAGTGCTGGAGGCTAAAAGTAAAAGATCAAGGTGCCTGCAGGGCCATGCTCTGTCTGGAGTTTCTAGGGCAGACTCCTTCCTGGCCTCTTCCAGTGGTTACCAACAATCCTTGCTGTTTCTTTTCTTTTCTTTTTTTTTTAATTTTATTGTTGTTGTATTACATCCATCCCCTTTTTGCTCCACTCTGTCCCCCTCCTTGCCATTTCTTGGCTTGCAGCAGAATACCCCAGTCTCTGCCTGTGTCTTCACATGGTGTTTTCTCTGTTTGTCTCTGTCTGCAAATTTCTCTTCTTACCTATCTCACCACAGTAGACAACAAGGACACCAGTCTTTGGATTTAGGGCCCTCATTCAATATGATCTCATCTTAATTTGATCACACCTGCAAAAAAGACCCTATTTGCAAATTAGGTCACATTTATATACTAAAAGAAAAATTCATAGAACAAGTAATAAAATTTTAGTGATCTAAGAGAAAATGTAATAAAAGCAAAGTGTATACTAATTTGTAGACAATAACTCATGCCAATTGGGGGTAGTGGAGTCATAATAATAAGATAGGTAAAGATGAGGGAAGTAAGGATGGTGCTAGGGATTATGAGAGATGTAACAAAAGATCTCTTTCTTTCATTCATGGTTTCTTACCCAGATCAGAGAAACCCAAATATAATAAAATTTCTACTTTACAGAGTATGCACGTTAGTCACATTTAGAGATAAGTGACTCACCACACGTTGAAAGTGCAAGATGAGAATTGTCCAAGACTAGAAAATACATTTTCGAGAGGGGAAGGAGCCCCGAATCCAGGAAACACAGCAGAATGGAGAAGTGTCTTTGGTTCAAAAAAGGTTATTCCATATAGCTATTGCTTTCCTTAGTCCAACCACAAGAAGCAAACCTGACTAACTCTTGGCTGATAGAGATATAAAGTATCCAATGTGAGAAAATTTTGAAGGGGGTGAAAAAGTGCTGAGAAATACTAGGCAAGAAGAGACAAGAAGCACAGTTCAGAATCATAAACTCAAAGACACCCAGTATTCTCATGGAGACAAGTCTGGTTCTTTAAGTTTGAGGAGAACAGCATGTTGACAAACTCTGTCTATGAGGTCCTGTTTCTGTGATCTGGAGAACATACATATAGATAGGGATTTATCTTGTTCTGTACCAACAACATTAAAGGCTTGATGGCTGGGTTTGTGGGAAGTTCTTTACACTGTAAGATTCTCTGAGCCTTCATATGTAATTTAGCTGTAGAACATATAGTAGTTGAGATTCTCATGTCAGATAACTGGGTCAAGGTCCAGACACCAGCTACTGGGCAGAAAGATGGCACATATCCAGGTGTTCTCTGTCCTAGGGGCAGACCCTGAGCATTCCAGTTTCTGCCCCATCTTGGCTAATGATTGTAGGGTCAGAACTACAGAAGCCCAGGCATTCTCTCTTTTCGTGGGAACCAGTTCTAACATCTGATTCAGCACTTACTAAGAGAATTATGCCACAACTCTTATTATTCTAAAAGAATGTCCTGCAAATATAACAAGGGCTATAAAAATTTGCACTGAGAATGAGTAAGTAGAACAGCTTTCCTTACCTTTACCAGGGAACAAAATGTTTCCCCCAAACCCCAACAGTGTTCCTTTAATATCCCATTGGCCAGAACTTGGTGATGTGTACATCCCCAGGCCAATCATTGACAGGGATTAGTCCATACTGTTGCTTGGTCAGTTTGAGAACAATTAGGTTTATTCCCTGGGGTTGGAGAAGGGGTCCACTTTCTCTCACCACATCGCTGTACTCCTAATACCTGAACAACTGTAGAGGAAGATTTGGTTGGCAAGAAAGATTTTTGGTTGGGTAGCCAACAGTGTGGACCCCAACAACACTGGAAAATAGAAAAGAAGAGAAGAGAAGAAGGCACCAATGAACTCAAATGTCTATATGCCACTGTTAGAGTAACAGGACAGATATAAATTTCTCCCTATCTCACCACAGTAGACAACAACCTTAACTGAGGAGCAGGAACTCCTCTCTGGGCCCATACATGTTACAAGGAGCTCACCCGCACCTATCCACTCTGAGACCAACCAGCCAATAATAACAGAAAGTTGGTTCCTAGAGCCAACTGAAACTTTGAAATGAAACCCTTGACTAGTTTTTCTCAGAATGTGTCTGGTTTGATAAATTGTGTAAGAACACAACTTTAAAAATGTTTAAAACAAAGGAAATATTATACCAGCACGAAAATTAAGAAAACAAAGAAGCAAATCTAACAAATGTTGAGCAAGATGTTGAACTACATCTATTAAGTCATCTTTACTGACTGTGAATGACCAAATACTACCCAGTGATGAATGACAAAAATAGTATAAAAGGAAAGTCACTGGCACAGAGGTGAAAAGGTTAGGCTGTAACCAGTGTAGGGGATTAATACTATTTTTGAACATAAAGATATGTGTGTGAATTTGTGTATAGTTCTATTAATAGAAAACCTATTTCCCCATCTCCACTAAAACAAACAACAAATATTTACTGAACACTGCTTTGAAGAGGCGCCCAACTCTTACCCTGCCTAGACCACCCAGTCTAGCTCTGTCAGTGAGGCAGTGGGATGTGAAATACAAGGGCTTGGGCATTCAGAAAATCGGACTTGAACACACAGGTTGTAGCAGTTGGACTTCTGTGAACCTGAGCAGGTCCTGAATCTTGTTGATTCTCAAATACTCAGGTATAAAATGGGAACAAGCTCGCATAGCGTTCTTGTAAAGTGCCTGATTCACAGTAGACGCTCATGACAATAGTGGTTACCTTTAACTCCTTGCCAGGAGAGGGCATTTCTTTTCTTTTTTTAAATTTAATTTTATTGTTGTTCAATTACAGTTGTCTCAATTTTCTCCCAGTTGCTCTCCCCTGTCCCCTCCACCCCCACTCCCACAGTCAATCCCCACCCTGCTGCCCATGACCATGGGCCTTTATACTTGTTCCTTGACTAGATCCTTCCCCGTCTTTCCCCCATTCCCCCTCTCCCCGCTCTCCTCTGCTTGTGGTCAGTTTGTTCCTTATTTCCATGTCTCTGATTCTAAGTAGTGCTTGTCCATGTGTGTTCCCCAGACCAGTAGCCACACTTAGGAATGTGTTAGAAATGCAAATTCTGGAGTTCCACCTAAGAACTCAGTCAGCAGCTCTGGGCTGGGCCCAGCCATCCACATTTTAACAAGCCCTTTGGGGATTCTGGTGTCACTCATGGTTGAGAACAGCTGGTGAAGAGGGCGAGCACAGAGCCAGATGGCCTAGTTTGAAGCCCACTCCACTTCCTACTGTCTGTGTGATCTTGAGCAAGTTACTCAGCTTTCCTGTGCCTCAATTTCCTCATCTGCAAATGAGGGTAATGGTTATATCTGCCCCACAGAGCTGTTGCAGGGGTTGAATGAGTTAATACACATAGAGCGTTTAAAGTGCGACCTAGCCCACAGTGTTTAATAGATAATGGCTGGTTTGATTAATTATTAATAGTTCTGTTGTAGTTCTTGTTCTGTTATGAGCACTTGCAGGTCAAGGGTCATTTGAGGTGAGGTGGCAGTCTTACTGTGATGAAGTTTTGACATCCCTAAACCTGTTCTGCAGCTTCTGCTCCACCCCTCTCCCCCCAAAATAGGTTTGAGGAAACTTGGGGTTGGTAGGAATATACAGAAAATATGTCTTTGCCAAAGGATTGCAAAGTCTTGTCATGTTGAGACATTCAGTGAGCTGATTAAATCATGTTTGAACTGTATTATTGTGCATCATGGGATTCTAACCAAGTGGAACTGGTTCTTGAGTTTAATTTATTTCGTAAAAGTTAAGAATGTGTTTAACTTTAAGAAGTGATTCATTAAAAATACTGTAGGATTTTACTTACATGAGGTACCTAGCTAGAGTAGTCAAATTCATAGGGACAAAGAGTAGAATGGTGGTTGCCAGGGGCTAGAAGAAAGGGGGAATGGCAAGTGTTTATGCTTCCGGAGTCTCAGTTTGGGTGGATGAAGAATGTTCTGGAGATGGATGATGGTGATGGTTGCACAATAATGTGAAATGTACTTAATGCTACAGAACTGTGCCCTTAAAAATGGTTCGAATGGTACATTTTATGCTATGTTCATTTTACTACAATAAAAAATGAAAAATTGATAGAAAAGTAACACATGGATTTGGGAGGAAATATTTAGACAACAGGATTTTAAAAAGAAGCTCGTGATTCTTGGGTGCAGGCAATAGTCTATTCTTTCACCTAGTTCCTTAGGTGGTGATTTTGTAATAGTTCATCAAGCTGCTCATTTATGCAATTTTATGTCTTTGTGTTATATTTCACAATGAAAAGGTGGGACAAAGTGTGGGAATGGTAAATACTGAACGAACCCCTGTCATCTCTCATCTGGGTTGTTGTGATAACCTTCTAACTGATCTCCTGGCTTCTGCCCTTGAGAACCTAGACTAGAATCTATTCTCAACCTGACAGTGAAAATAATGCTGTTAAAATGTCAATCAGTTGTTATGGGTGACCTGTGCTCCCTCCAAATTTGTATGAAGCCCTAAACCCCCAAAACCTCAGAATGTGACTGTAGTTGGAGACAGAGGCTTTAAGTTAAAAAAATGAAGCACTGGGGAGACCTCTCATACAAAATGACTGATGTCCTTGGATGAAGAGGAAGAGCTCCGGCTGGGTGGCTCAGTTGGTTTGATTCCTGGCTGGGCTACATACCGAAGGCAACAGATTGATGTTTCTCTGTTACATCAGTGTTTCTCCCTCCCTTCCTCTCTCTCTCAAGTCAATAAAATCACCTCATGTCTGCAGGTGAGGATAAAAAATAAGAAAGAGGAAAAGACACAAAGATGCACACACAGGGGAAAGACCCTATGAGGACCCAGGCAGAAGGTGGCCATTTGCAAGTCAGGAAGAGAGGCCGCAAAAGAAACCAAGCCTGCTGACATCTTGACCTTGGACTTCTAGCTTCTGTAACTGTAAAAAAATCAATTTCTGTTGGGTCAGCCACTCAGTTGGTGGTATTTTGTTATGGCAGCCACAGCAAATATATCAGATTACACCATCCTCTCCTCCATTTTCCCCTAGCTTCCCATTTTATTCCAAGTTATAGCTGAAGCTCTTACAGTGCCCTCCAGAGCCATGTAACATCTGGCCTTCACCCCTTTCCTCTAATTTTATTCCTATTAGTATTCTCTCCTTTGCTCACTTTGCTCTAGCCACTCAGCTTCCTTGTTGTTCCTTGCACAGGCAGCTGCACTTCTGCCCCAGGGCCTTTGCATGTTCTGGCACCTCTCCTGAGAAGTCCTTCCCCAGACACCTCAGAGGGTCACTCCCTCATCTCTTTCAGCTGCTTACCCATCCCTGGGCACCCCACCTAAAAAATCACATCCCACTCTCCATTTAAGGCCCTCCCCTCTCCGGCTTTACTTTTCTTTTTAGCACTTATCACCATCTAACATATTATATCAATTATGTATTTTTTTATTGTCTGCCTCCGTGGAGGAGTAAATATGAATGATAAAAAGACTTTTGGAAGAAATATTTCTATCACTGATAACTGAATAAACTTTAATTTAAAAACTCTTTGCCTGTCAAATCATTTATTCATATTCATTGTATACTTAAAAGTTGCTAAGAGAGTCGCTCTTAAAAGTTCTCATTACAAGAAAATAAATTATAACTGAGGTGATGGATGTTACTAGTCTATTGTAGTGATCATTTATCAATATGCACAAATATCAAATCATTATGTTATACACCCGAAACCAAGATAATGTTATATGTCAATTATATCATCTCAGTAAAACCATTTATTTGCTCATTCAACCAATAAATATTGAGCACATACTATGCATAAGCCATTCCAGGTGCTGGAGCTTCAGCAATGAACAAAACCGACACAAATCCCACCCTCCTGGAGATTTCATTGTGTAAACAAAAGACTCCAAATGGTCCCCTACTACCCATAGCGCTTCTTTTTTTACACCGATGGAAAATACTTATTATATATTATGTTTAAAAAGCCAACCATTAACACCAACACAGCTTTGGGCAATCGAGCAAACACATACTGAGAGTAGGAGGAAATGCCCTAGAATCGTAACCATTCTACCTTTGGGTGCAGGTAAGGTTATTATAATACAGTAAGTGTTTCTCCTTTTCCAAATTGGCCTTTAAGAAACCAATTATTACTTGGATCATGGCAACATTTTATAGTTTTGGTAAAGGGTAGTTATGAAACGAGATTTCTTGCAAGAGGCAGCCTGCCCGAAGGTGGGTGGTTTTGATCACGCGGTTGTGAGCAGGGGCACTTCTTGGGCGGCCACCGAAACACTGTCAGGGCAGGAGACTAGTTGCCACTCTCTGTGGCAGGGCGACACCGACCGGTGTCAGCGGAGTATTCCCGAGAAGGTTAAACCGAAGTTACTGTCACAGTTTCTAACACGGCGGAAGCGCGGCCACGAGCAGTCCTCTTCAGTTCCTGGGGACAGCACGTGCCTTTTCTCGGGTCTCTGCGGCGGGACTCCCCGCCCAGGACTGGCAGCCGATCTCCTCCAGGATGCGGTCTGATCCGGGTCAGGGGCAGCCCCGCGGAGGGTGGATCCAGTCCCCATCACCAAAGGTCCAAACAAGGCAACCGAGGTGCAAGCAGCGTGGGCACAGGCCCCGTCCCCCCGCCAGTCGGATAGCACCTGGGCCCCAGAGCCCTTACTTTTGAATACACCCCGCTCTCCTGTCTCAGAACCAGACTTCACAGCGATGAAGTCTGACAACCTCAAGGCCTCCCGTTCTGTTCAGTAATAAACTTCTGCGCCACCTACGGCTCTCGCAAAGTGATCTAGATCCAACTGGGCGCTAGTGGTTCCATGGAAGGAGATGGCAGAGCGAAGCTGTGGGTACCATGGGCCACAGGAGGGAACTGCCGCCTGGAGGAAAGTTATGAAAAGCAGCAACAGCCCAGGGCAGCCTAGAGCAGCTCTCTAAGCGAGGAGACACCATTCTCCATTCTCCGAGATTCTGAGATGTCACCAGGACGATGTTGAATGAAAAAGTGGGTATTCTTGGCATGGATACACCGAAAACCCAGGGGAAGGCTTGGAACATGATTTTTGGAGTCAGACATTGCTCTAGGTGTGGCCGTTTACCTGCCACTTACAGGTTAAGTGACCTAAATCAAACCTCCTTCCCTAAATCTCCTTAATCTACAAATGGCTGTAATAGTAGTGCTCATTGCATAGGGTAAGGGTTAAGAGGACACATGTATCTAGTTGCTGAGCCCAATGGGTGGGACATTCAGTCATTGCCAGGTGTTGCTGCAGAGAAGTGGTGTCATCACCATGATCTCTGAAACATTTTGATTCCTTAAACACATAGGCATAAGCATGCATGTGTGCTGCGTGCCCACACGCGCACACACACACCACAGAAGAAACTCCAGATTAGGGATGCTCACATATTTTCTCTTAATCTCCAAGTGACAGAGGAAGAGAAAGAATTGCTGCAAATCAGCAATGGAGGAGGCCAAACTTGAGATCTCCTGAGAAAGTTGAGTGGGCAGGGCACTGGGCTCTGAGCTCAGGATATTCCTAAAACCTTAAAGCAGGGAAATTACCAAAGGGAAAAAAAAAAGAAGGAAATACCATGTTAGGGAAGAGGAGAACCCCTGGGGGCAAGTTTGATTGGCCACAGATCCAGTAAGAGAACAGGGGAAGCGTTAATGGAGGTTATAAAAGACTGAGGCAGATAATCAGAGGTACTTATTTTAGAGTAAGGGGGCAACTCAATCTATCAGGTGTTATTATCCTTTGTCTTTTGATTGCCTGCCTAGGAAGTTAAAGGTGGTCAGAGGGTAATGCCAGCTGATTTCATCTTTTCCTACTTTTCTTCTTTAAAATAATTTCATTTACAGTTGACATACAATATTACTTTAGTTTCACATGTGCAGCATTACACTATGTCAAGCATAAAAATGAATAAAAATGAAAAAGGTCTCTGGGAGGCTGTAGGCAATGTTGGAAAATCCTTATGCATCTGTTTCCTACCATTTGAAGGAGTATTCCCTTCTTACAAATGCCCTCTTATTTGGTTGTGGAAAACTCTGACCAAGTTGATTTTAAAAATAGAAGCCCTGGCTGGTGGCTCAGTAGATTGGTGCCGGCCTGCAAACCCAAAGGTCGATTCCCAGCCAGGGCACATAACCAGGTTGCAAGCCAGGTCCGTACCTGGAGGCAGGTGAAAGGCAACCAAACATTGATGCTTCTCTCCCTTCCTTCCTCCCTCCCTGCCCTTCTCTCTGAAAATAATAAATGAAATCTTAAAAACAAATAAATGAAAATTAAACTTAAAAATAAAATAAAATAAGAATAGAGTAGGCATTCAACTGGAAATGAGAAAAAGAGCACTAGCTTTTTAAAAATCTCTGAGTATATGTTTATATGTGTGTGTGTGTGTGCATATGTGTGTATATTCTCAAAAAGAAACACTAGGGAGAGAAATCAGATATTAATAGAACTTGTTTATTAGAAAGTGAGAGGATGGGAAGAAGGGACAAAGATAGAAGTGGGCATTATAAAAACACAATTTAGAAGAAGAGCTCCAGATATTGAATCTGATAAGCTTGGGTGCAAATTCCAATTCTGCAGCTAACTACCAGTTGACCTTGGAAAAGCTACTTAATTCCTCTCAGCCTCAGTCCCATTAATAAAACACATAGGGTTGTTGGAAATAGAACATGAGTTAACACCTGCTAAAATCATTAGCCTGCACCTGGTGTTAACTACCCTTAGTATTCTTGTTTCCACAAGCAAGAATCAGGACCCAGACCCCTTGTAAAACTCAAACTTTGTAACTATCCCTCTGTATTTTCGTTGCCCTCCCTCCATTTGTTTTTCCTGAATGTTTAGGGAGAAAATCCTTAAGAGCTTGTATTTTTCTTAGGTGGGAGGCAGAGCAAATGGTATGTTCCTACTCTGTAACCATTTTGGGGTGGGATGGAGAAGTGATAGGCAGATGGGAACAGGTTTAGAGAGGAAATGGAGACAGGCATCAAAAACACCAAACAAACAAAATTAAACCAGTACATTTAAAGAGCTAATTGACTTTACTAAGTGATGCATAGATCGGGAAGCATCACATCCATGAACTAGAAGAGTGCTCCGGAAGGTTATACAACCTAGAAGGTTTTTATAAGGAGTGTGTGAAAGGGAGTCATTAGCAAAAGAAAAGTGGGTTATTTATAGACAAGGCCATTTTCTTTTTGGGGGGTAAGGGAATTCAAGGATTTTACCATACGGATTGCCACTTTTTATGGGGGATGGAGAGGGCCTATGTGAAGAATTATTTTACAAGTGTTTAACCAGAAAATTCCAGACTGGTTGATTAAAATAATTGAAACTGCAATTAAATCAGGCATTAAATGTAAGTTTGATATCATGGGCTCTAGCATGAGTGACCCCATTCTGGGTTTATAGTTTTCTTTTCAACACAAGGTAAAAAAAATCCCGCGGGTGGGTGGGGAAGGGGACAGAGGGGAGTAAAAAGGGGATGGATGTAATACAACAACAATAAAATTAAATTAATTAAAAAAATCCCTTGGGCTTTTGCAAAGAAGAAAAGGTGAGCCCATGACCTGGGTCTAGGAAATGAGAGCCTAATAGATCAGAGGGTTATTTCTCCATATCTACCATGAATTTCTTCCTTCTTCCTCTTTTATGGCCAGCATGGAAAAGCAGGCCCACAGTGCGGCTATGTAACTTTCTCAGCAGGGTTCAAAAATCCTGGGGTTGGCTCCTTTGTTCCAATCAGGAAACAGCCCTCCACTCCCTCTCTCCTGCAATCAATGCTTCATTGTTTAAGGTGCTGAGGAAGTCCTTGACACAGAGCTAGCGTGTAATCCAGACTAGACCTTTAGATCTCATGCTTCTTTTAAAAAAGGAACCAAAGCCTCTTCCTGACATTTCGAAGCTCAATGGAACCCAACAGCTTCCAAGCATTCTGCCTCTTGGCTACCTATGTGACCCTGGGGGAGTTTCTGAAGCTGCGGGCCTGTCCCTAAGGAAAGCAGCGGAGGGAGGACTGTTCTGCCCGATTCTTCCCCCAACATCATACACATGATTTTAGCAACTACAGCCGATGGTTTTAAAATGTGTTCCACTGTGACACTTCTGCGGATCTTCCATCAGGCTCTGACATCCCCTGCCCTCATGCGATTGACAACTCAGCTGAACCACGACCTTCTCAGCCTCCTTGGCTTCTCCTGGCACCAGTCAGGAATGGTGCCTGCAGGTCAGCCAGAGAGCTGTGGGTGGGTGCTGGCCAGTCTGGCAGAGAAGAAATGAATGCCATGCGATGAGAATGCCACCATTATTGTCTACAATGGTCACTATTCTTGGACATTGATTTTAATGCCAGACCATCTCAGCTGCCAACATTACCACTGTTTCTTTGACTCTGTATGGTTCACAGTCTTCCCTGGTGGCGGCCTAGAACCTGTGTGGGCTCTTGGGCAGGAAGGGCAAGGACTTCTGCCTTTTTGCTTCTGTGCTAGGTAAGCATTGGTTAACCATCAGAAGATACCCTGGCATAGTTACCCTGGATTCACATAACCTGGTTAACTCCAACGAGGCTGGTGCCAGAAGAAGTTAGATGCTGGGCAGCAAGGGTAAAAAATGTCCACTAACGTGATGCAATTACGTAACGTTGTAAAGTGAGTTTTTCAAGCAAGCCCTTTGCTCTACCCTCCTGCTGAGGTTGATTGGGGCTGCCCAAGTCCTGCTATGCTTCAGTACCTGAACAGGTACATTTGCTCCCTTCCAGGGCCTGGAGTCCTGCCATCCATTGCTGGGCTCTTGTTGTTTTAACATTGGGCCTCCGTCCTCAGGGCCTTCTTCTGGCTGCAGTACATGGGGTAAAGTTTCCTTTCATGCAGCTGCTAGTCGCCAGCTAAACAATCATAGATCTTGGAGCTTACACAGGGAAGACTTTTTCCTTTTTTTCTTTTCCTTTCATGGCTCTTCTGAGGGTCTTCTCTGTACTCCCTGGATATGGAAAGATGCAGAGTGTTTTTTTTTTTTTTAATCTGTGGACTTGGTCAAGTCATCTGGCTTTATGAGCCACAATTTCCTCATATGGAAAATCAGAGGCATGCTGGCTATAAAGAGTTCTCGAGCTGCTGAATCACAGTGATCATGGTTCTAATTTGAATGTCTTTTTTTCTCAATTCTACTTTCTGGGTCCCTAATTTTTCTGGTTCTTCCCCTAGTTCTGGTCTCACTATTTCTGTCCCTTTTGTTCATTTTTCACTCACCAGTCATGGAGTCCCAGCAGACATGGGAATTTTCCATTCTTTGCTCAACCCGGAGTCTGCCCACTCAGTATCAGCACAGATTGCCCCAAATCACTCAGCCTGAAGATTCTGACTTTTCAGGGGTCACGAGAGACAGAAGAAGGGCTAAGCTCTCAGTGTATGATCCTCCCCCTACAGCATGGGGTCAAATATCCTTGTCATTTTCTTGGTAAAAACCCAGGTGATCCTATACATTATGTTTCTTTTTGACATGGACCATAATCTCAGAATCAAACTTTGCTCCTTGGTTTTACCCTGAAGGAGGGGAAAAAGTCATAGAAAGCAATCTTTCGGCTATTTTATACTCCAGAGGGATAAAACTCTTGCAGGTTTTCCCACCCTGCCTAGCCTCTATGTTTTTTTTTTCAGAGTTTCATTAAAAAATAATAGCAGTTATAAAATAACTATCATTTGCTATATACAAATATATATAGCATTTGCTATATATAAATAGCTATCATTTGCTAACAACTTGTCAGGCCCTGTGCTGGGGGCTGGATCTGTGTTATCTCTTGTAGCAGTTTCTGCCCTGGGACAAGGCAAGGATTCAGTGGGCAATCCTACATGATACAAAAGACAGGCTGTCCGGTAGGCGGAGAGAGAAAGGGTTCAATTTATAGTTCAAGCCCCCTGCTAGTCCCATTGGGGAGCCAGTGAGCCAGCCCTGATAGCCACTGCACCAGGATGGCAGAGGGAGGCTGGGGCAGAGCATGGAAGGCTCCACAGTTTCAGAAGGAGCTGAGGAAAGGCGAGGAACCAGGATATAAGTGATAAGAAGCCCAGACCAGGAGCTGCATCAGTTGCAAACATCAATGGCGGAGCAAGCCAAATCCTAAGAGACAAGGACCCGTCTAAGGGCCTGCAGAAAACCAATGTGCTTTCTACCCCACAATGATGCCATGGGCCAAAGACTCCCTTAGGGAGACAGGGGGAGGAGCCAGCAGAAATAGAAGACCCTGAGCAAGACCAAAATGGGACCAATTAAATGATTGATTTAAAGGTTGAAGCTGGGTTGGGCATTCAGTTATATTCCTCCTTCCCTAGCAAGTAACAATGGATGACAACACAAAGGAAATATTTTTCTTGCACATCCAGGTTGTATAGTAAGCACACAAGGTCTGTCCAGAAGAAGTCCAACCATTGTTAATATAATGATAACAGTTTGCACAATATCAGTGTAACCTGGCAGCCAAGGAGGGTGGACTGCAAGGCACATGTGTGAATAATGATGACTTCACTATACTAGCCAGTGGGGGTGGTGGACACCGTTGAGTGAGCATGAGTGCTATGTGGC
This sequence comes from Noctilio leporinus, assembly GCA_004026585.1. Classification (NCBI taxonomy): domain Eukaryota; kingdom Metazoa; phylum Chordata; class Mammalia; order Chiroptera; family Noctilionidae; genus Noctilio; species Noctilio leporinus. The sequence continues at coordinate 503,090 of PVIW01000383.1, read as the reverse complement.
TGTCACATTCAAAATGTCTGAGTGAATAGAGCAACGAATCTGTGTCTAATTTTGGGTTAAGCTTGAACATTCCTCCATGCAAATCACTCTGATGATTCAGAAGGCCCCAGCTGTGGGCAAGCGATGATTGGCAGCTTCATCACGACAACTCGCTTGCTCATCCATCAATTCTCATACAGAGTTTCTCGGTGAAACATCAAATCACTCAGGTGACTCAGCCCCACCAACAGCCCAGATTTGATGCCCTGAGACTTCAGGCTTTTCCCAAAACTAAAATCACCTTTGAAAGAGAAGAGATTTCAGACCATCTACGAGATTCAAGAAAATACAACGGGGTAGCTGGAACTGTATGAGGTTCCAAGGTACCTACTTTGAAGGGGATTGAGGTATCATTGTCTCATGTGTAATGTTTCTTGTATCTTGTATGTTATTCAATAAATCTCTCTATTTTTCAGATTACATGGCCGATGCCTTCTGGACAGACCTTATAGTTGAGCCTGCCACCTATATGTATTTCTATAAAAGAACAGCCTTTTCTTTTTCAAGGCCAGTGATCTGAGGTGCTTTTGTTTGTTCTTTTTTTTTTTTTTTTTTTAACTTTTCTTATTTTATATTCTAAGTTCTAGTTCCTGACCTCTGGATAGTTCCTGAATGTTTATATTCCTCTGAAATTCTAGAGAATGGTCTCCTTTTCCTCCGCCTGCTCAACAGCAACAAAAAGGAGACAAAAAAGCTCACTGATGTGGGCAGAAATGTGTCCCCTCAAACTTTATATGTTGAAGTCCTAGCCCTCAGTACCTCCGAATGTGACTGTATTTGCAGACAGAGCCTTTAAAGAGGCAATGAAGTTAAAGTGAGGCGTTAGGAGGGCCTAAACGCAATCTGACTGGTGTCCTCATAAGAAGACAAAATTGGGCCCATCCAGAAACACCAGGGATGCACAAGCACAGCGGAGAGGCCATGTGAGGGCACAGCAGGAAGACAGGAGACAGCCACCTGCAAGCCAAGGAAAAAGCCCTTAGGAGAAACCAAACCAGCCAGTGCCTTGATCATGAACTTCTAGCTTCAGAATGGTGAGAAATAAATTTTGGTATTTAAGCCACTCAGTCTGAGGTGTTTTGTTACGGCTGACTTAGAAAACCAATACACTCACCCCTTCTTGGTTTGCGCCCAGATAATAGAATCCTGCAAGGAGAGTTCCACTGTAAAGACAGCCCTCACCACCTTGGAGCTCATTGTGGGCACACTTTTTTTAAAAAATTAGATTAATTGGGATAACATTGGTTACCATTATATAATTTTCAGGTTGGGCACACTTTTTAAAGCGGAAGGGCATCAACAAAGCTGATCCTCCTGTTCAGGTGAATGCTGAATGTATTGCTGTTATTTTGCATAACAGTGCGGCCATGGTGTTATGGATCAATGGACAGGCTGGTATTAAAGGTGAACACATGATTTCTAAGGTCCTTTGAAGCTCCCACTCTTATGAGTTTAGGCAGAAGACAGAGTAACAGAGGCATACAAATGGCCACTGGATTGTAGCTGGGTGCGGGAGTGTTTCTCACCCACTCAAGCCATTTTTTTAAAAAATGATTTTTTTTAAGCCCTGGCTGGTAGCACAGTGGATAAGGCGCCGGCCTGCTAACCCAAAGGTCGCAGGTTCGATTCCCCAGCCAGGGCACATAACCAGGTTGCAAACCAGGTCTCCAGTCAGGTCTGTGGCTGGAGGCAGGTGAAATGCAGCCATACATTGATGTCTCTCTCCCTCTCTGCCTCTCTCCCTTCCCCTCTTTCTGAAAATAATGAAATAAAATCTTTAAAAAAAAAAAAAAAGATTTTTTTTTTTGAGAGAGAGAGAGGGAAAAGAAGAGAGAGAGAGAAACATGGATGTGAGAGAGAAATAATGATTGGTTTCCTCCCATATGCACCCCAAATAGGGGATCAAACCTGAAACCTAGGTATGTGCCCTGACCAGGAATCGAACCCATAGCCTTTTGGTGTAAGGGATGACACTCCATCCATTTGAGCTACCCAGCCAAGGCTCAAGCCACTTTTCTGTGACAGATGCTTCCTTCAGACCAACCGGGATGTTTGGAATTAATGGCACAAAATGAGAAATAGTATAAAAAACTGAAACGTGACCTTGAAAGTTTATCACAGTACAAAATGCATAGGGAAAAACTCCAGGATGTCTGCCATTTAGCAGAGCCCTTCCAGCTGGGAGGGTGTCAGAAACCCTGTGAGTTGTCATCCAAAGGCCTTGTGCACATTCTTAATAAGCAATACTTTGTGCCAGCTGGAACCCAGCTTCTTTACTGACATCTGGAAACGACTAATGGAAATTAGGGGAGGCCCCAAAGAAATGAGGCTCTGGGGAAATGCAGATGGTAGAAAATGTGGCCCACATAGGATCTTAGGTTTTCTTCTTTTCTTTATACAGCTGGGGCTGACCCAAGGTATTCTGGGAAAAAGTCAGAATCCTGTGCTAGAGGCCCAGGTCTGAGGAAAAGACTTTCCTCCTGTTCTGTGTCCAAGGTATTGAACTCTTGTCCCATTGCGTACATTAGTTAAGGACATTGGGGCAACTTGAAATATTAGGCAGAGCTAAGAGCATTAATAGAGTTCCACCTGCATTCAGCCTAGGCTCTCTTTCCTCCAACCCACAGGTACAGACTTGACTGCATCCAACCATTTCTCCCTCTGTCTCACTTTATTATAATCATTTACAGGGCTTCGTCATTTGCATGGGGGGTGGGGTGGGGGAGGCACTTTGCCTCATTCAACCAGAGCCTAGAGGGGAAATTTATTCCACAAGAAGAGAACCCTCTCATCCCCTCTCACCACCATTATTTTGGGAGTAGAACCCCAGGAGGTGATGCTGGGTCCCAAGCAAATGTTGACATGCCTGTCCTGATGCCCATCCAGGCAGCATTTTGAGGGCATTGTTTTCACTGCTCACGTTGGTCCTGCTGCCTAGTACCCTTGTCTCCTCTTCTAACCCTGTGGTTAGAAAAACACCCTGGTTTGCTCTTTGTCCTGGAGCCTTGGAGCTCCGTTCAAGGGGAGGAGTAAACAGCCTTCTGTCAAAGGTCTTTGCTATCTGAGCATTGCAACAGCAAAAGCAAATGGTCTAATCTCTTGCTGTAGATGGGCAGGGCCAGTGCTGAGGCAAAGAACCTTGTTTGAATTAGAGAATGCTAGAACCAGGGACGCCTCTGAGATCATCGGCCCACAATACACAACTGAGGAAACTAAGACCCGGAGAGATATGGAGTAACTTGTCAAGGTCACACAGGCTGTAAGGCACTCCTATTTATCAAGCACCTACTATTGGGCAAAGCATTTTACTTACATTATGTCACCCCACACCAACCTTGTAAGGTTATTATCTCTGATTTCTAGGAAGGATACAGAAGCCTAGAGAAGCCAGGTGACTTACCCAGGGACCCCACAACCAGGTTTCCCAACACACTCTTGGCCACCACTCACCGAAGTAAGACCCGACTTTGGTAGCATTGTCAGAATGCTGGATTTTCCTTCCCTAAAACATGACTGACATGTTGCAACTGCAATTTTTTAAGTGACCAGTATTCCAAGGGGAAAAAACCACCTAGCCTCCCCAGGGCGAAAGGATTATACCTCTCAGCTCATCTTTCCACAGGCCTGTCCAAGAGGCTGCGAAATGTTGACAAACGAGTTGAAGGTGGATCAGGTGCCAACCCCTGTGAGATTTACTTCCTGATTAACCATATCCCTGGTGCTTGCAGGTGAGGACACAGAAAAGTGAAGACGAGGTAGCTTTCTCACAGGGTGGTTGGAAATTGGAGGCGCCAGCGGCCCTGGGAGGTGGGGCAGAACTGGTTTGGTGCCTCTTTTTGACCCTTCCCTCTCACTGGTGCGCGGTAGCTTTTCCTTCCTTCCTGCCTCAACAGCACCCCCACAAAGCCCTATTCCACCTAGAACTTTTGACCTAGCTGTCCTACCCCATGCCATAACCACAGACCTGTCCCACGTGACATTCCTCTGGGGCCCTGCCATCTGCCATGCAGGCTGCGGTGATGGGCTCAGAGCAGGCCCTCTCCCTTCAGGTAACGCCTTGGAAATGTAAACGGTGGAACGGTCAAGTGTTTGAGCAGCTGTCAGGAATATATTTGGGGAGCCAGGAAAAGCTTGTAGGGGGACACATAACCGCACTCTGATTCTGTCACAACCCACTTTCTAGAGTTGCCAGCAGCCTGCTGCTCTGCTTCCCCTTCTCCAGACTCCCAGGGTTAAGACTTCCAAGGTTCTGCCCATGCAAAGCGTGTGGGGAGTGAAACGTATTTGCATGTGTCCTCACACACGCGTTACACCTAATGTTGGACTCGGTGACTCCCACTTGTGACTCTCAAGTGTCTTTCTGTGTACAACAAAAAATTGAAGCTAGGCTTAAAGCTATGGGAAAATCACATTCAACTGGCATTTTTGAACACCTCTTACGGATCAGACTCTGTATTTATTTTTAATTTTTATAATAACCTGGAGGGGAAAAATATTATCATCCATTTAATTGATAAGAAACTGAGGTTCAGTGACTTGCCCACCTTCTCAGAAGAAGTCAGTCTGAGAGAGGCCTGTCTGACCTCACCGCCCCTGCTCTTCTGCCGATGCAAGGGCCTGTGTCCTTTCCCTCAGAGTGTGCCTCTTGCCCAGGATGACGCTGACTTGTGCTCGCTCAGAAGAGCCAATTGCTTAATTTTCAGGCATTTTTGTGAGCCAATTGTTAAACACAGCCATTCTTAAAAGTCAAATTACATTAACTTCTAATAAAATAAATTACATTGAAAACAAAGGTAAAAATATTTAAAACTTGCCGTTATTATTTATGCTATTAATGTTATTTATGCCTATTTTATCTGTATGGTGGAAACACTGAATGAAGCTGGACTGTGGCACTCTCTTGCCAACTCTACATTCAATGGTAACACCTTGGTATCTTGAAATCAGCCACGGTGGGACTACAAAATATCCAAAAGAGTAAAGTTGGTCTTCTACCTCACACCATATGCAAAAATTAACTAAAAATGGATCAAAGACCTAAATGTAAGAGCTAAACTGAAAAAATCTTCATGACCTTGTATTTGGCAATGTATTCTCATATATGACACCAAAGGCTCAATCAACAAAAGAAAAACATAGATAAATTGTACTTTGTTAAAATTAAAAACTTCTGTCATCAAATGACATTATCAAGAAAGTAAAAGAACAACCCATATAATAGGAGAAAACATTTGCAAAATATTGTGTCTATATGGGTATCAAAAACATATAAAGAACTTTTATAATTCAACAATAAAAAGACAGCCCAATTAAAAATATGCTAAGGATTTGAATAGATATTTCTCCAAGAAGATATAAAACTAGTTGATAAAAAGTTAAAAAAAAAAAAAAGTCAGTAAGTACATAAAAACATTTTCAACATCATTAGGGAAATGCTAATCAAAACCACAATGAAATACCACCTCATACTCACTAGAATGATTATAATTAAAAAAAAAAACAAGAAACAAAAAACAAGCATCAGCAAGAATGTGGAGAAATTAGTCCCCTCATACACTGCTTGTAAGACATAGATGGGTGCTGGTGCTGTGCAAAACAGTTTAATGGTTCCTCAAAAATTGAAAATAAAAACACTCTATGATCCAGCATTTGTACTCCTAGGTAGTACATACTCAAAAGAAATAAAAAACAGGTATTCAAAGAAAAACTTGTACACGAATATTCAGAGCAGCATTATTATACTAGCCAAAAAGTAGAAACAATACAAATGTCTGTCAAGTGTTGAATGGACAAATAAAATATGGTTAAGTCCATAAATTGGAATATTATTCAGGCATATAAAAATAAATTACTGATACATGTAATAACATAAACCTCGGAAACATGCTAAGAAAAAAGTCAGTCATAAATGGCTACATGTTATTATTCCATTTATAAGACATGTACAACATAGGCAAGTCCATAGAGACGGAAAGCAGACCTATGGTTGCCATGAACTATGGAGAAGTGACTGCTTGATGGGTATGGTTTTCTTGGGTGGTGGGGGAGGGTGATAAAAATGTTCTGTAATTATATCACAGCGATAATTATAAAATATTGTGATTGCAGTAAAAGCCACTGAAGAATATATTTTAAAGTAAAATGATGAATTTTATAACAATGTTAATTTTATCTTCAGTTTAGAAAATGGAGGAAAAAGCATGATGCCTGTTACTGATAGGGGAAATTGCAGGAAATCGGAGGATGCTGGAGGCCTTAGGTTGGCATAAGAGCCAAATGGAGCTCATAAATGAGGCCCAAATTAGGCAGATTTATCCCACCCAATCATAGGCAACCCTGGAGAGGGAAGAACAAAGGGGAACTGAAATACGATCAGGCTCTCTGACAAGAGGAAGAGAAAATCCTTTAGTCTCAAAGCCCAGCTATTTCCATGTGTATCAATCAGGTGTGAAATGATCACTCCCAGAGTGAAAAGAAAACAGGCAGCAAGAGGCCTGGTACTATATTCACTACCCATCAGGAGAAAAAATTGTTTCCTCACCGATCATATGCACACAGATAGAGAAAATAGTTTAGTGCTTTGCACCTTTATTTTCCTGGGTAGCCAGAATAGCAGTAACCTTTGGTCTTGCAATTAATGGTACCTCAGGCTTTTTTTGGTTTACATTAATCTCTTTTAGATTAAAAAGTCTCTTTTAAGTACATATTCAATTGAATTAAAGTTTACCTCCCTGCCAGAGCCCTTTCTCCCCTCTGGTTCCTTCTCCTTCAAAATGGTGCTGTTGTCGCTGGAAGCTCATATGACATCATGTAGAGCTAACATGACATCATGGCAGGGGTAGAGAAGTCCTGGATCTTCACGCTGGCTTCCAACACAGGGAGCAGAACTGATCCCCATGTATTTGATACCAGTGCCGATCAATGCAGCCTGTGGCCAATAAAGCTGTACTTGGCTTTCTTGACTATAAACAAGAAGTTGAGCTCTACTTAGCTCACTGGAGCATTTGATGGTGCTGAGGCTGCAGACCCTTAGAGTCTCAGTCACATCCTTCCCCGGGCCCCTGCCTTGCGTGTCTATGACAACCTTTGCTATGGGCACCCTGGTTATGTTATCTTTCCCACTCACTGGGCAGGTGGGGCATGGTGGGAGGTGGGGGGAGCATATGGGAATCCATCATCATAAGATTACAGAGAACCCAGAACTAGTTGCACTATCTCATGCACATCTGTCTAGTCTTTCTGCCTCACCAGCATGTTGGATGTCACAGGAAAGCAGAGCACTGGTTACAATGTTCTTAGAGTACCTTTGAATATTTATCTCATCCTGCTTCTCTGCACCAAACCATTTTAAAAATCCATGCTCCTCCATTTGCCAAGTTTTCTTGATACTGGACGGGGACTTTTGCCACTGACTTCCTGTCCTTTCTCCTAGATGTTGCCTCCTCCTTCTCTTTTCCTGCTGGGTGGGCATGACACAGAATCCATCAGAATGGATGCTGACCAATCACAGTGAATATTGCCTCATACCTGTGTGCTCTCAGCTGAACAATCATGATAATATTCAACGGTCTTACTTGACAGGACTGGCCTTTAACAAGGGAGCTGCCACAATTCAGAAATTCTGCTGTTTTTTTTATATAACTTTCAAGACTGTTGTCTTGTTATGCACAAAAAAGAAACAGATAGTCAAAAAAGGCTGAGGGATGGCTTGGACTTCTGGCTGATACCCCACTCTCCCCTAAAATACTGAATCTCATTGATCCCAGGTATGGGGAGCCCCAGAACAACATGATTTAAGACAAAATGAAAAATATACCCATTGAAATTTTCCAAGTAATGTTTTGTTATAAAGGGTTGTACTTTTAAAGCCCACTGTTTCAGCATGGCATCTCAGGCTCACCATGTCCCCAAACTGGTCTTGTCCTGTGTGTAACCAAATTTATGACTCCCTCGGTACTCCTCAGTTCAGTAAATTGCAATCCATTTTTACTGGTTAAGAAGATGGATTCTGCACTCAGACTGCCTGAGCCTAAATCCTGATTCTGTCATTTACTAGCTGTGTGACCTTGGGCAACTTATTTGTCCTCTCTGGGCCCCAGTTTCCTTGTCTATGAAATGGGGGTAAGCAACAATATTATCTCATGGAGTTAAGAGGATTATTAGGTCAAATCATGTAAAATGCCTAGCACAGTGACCTGTGATGTTAGCTATATAAAATTGTATCCTTATTAACCCAATTCGCCAGGCCAGATACTTGGAGGTTAGTCTTCATTTCCCTTTGTCCCATCACCAACGAGTCACTAGCATTTATTTATTGACTTTACACCTCTTGAGTCCATTTCATCTCTAACCCCTTTGCTTGTGCCTTAGTCCAGCCCACTATGATCTGACACACGGTAGATGTTCACAGAAACAGTTGATGAATAAACAAATGAATGACTAAATGAAGAGGAAGAAGCAGCAGAATGTCTCTGTAATGATCTTCAGGGTTGTCATGAGATAGGTGAGGAAAGTCTCCGGTGGACAGTGAAATCTATTCAGAAGTAAGCTACTGATATTAGTGTTTTAGACTAAGGGAAGTTCCTTGATTAGAGTGTCTTTCCAGGGTTTTATTCAGTATGTTCCATATTTGGGACACTGCTCATTAACATCGTTAATTAACTCTCCAGAGGGCCTAATTATTTGGTCCCTGGCAATTCAGAATTCCTAAGCTGAGTTCCCTTGACTGGTCTACTTTTGGGTGCAACGTCATGGGCAGGTGGAGGACCTCCTGGGCCTTGAGCAATTCTCTTTACTTGACTGGCTATGACCTTAAATTCCAAAATTAGGGCTCTTTTCCTCAGTTTATTGAATAAGGGACTTAGTGAAAAATGCATAACTCACCTCAGTGTGAATTAGTTCTTTCCTTCCTTTCCTGACTGCCATGTTTAATAATTAGAGTGCTAGAGATGAAAACCACCAGGAAAAGATACATATGTTTTCCTTGACACTCTAGGTTTTGTACCCCATGTTCTGTCATGCATGATTGTTTCTTTTCTCTCCTTTCCAGTGACATTTATGGTGAAGTGACTCTGTTAGGAGATCAGAATAACTTCTAGAACAAACAAATGACTAAGTCCTTATAAAAATGAGTGGATTATGATTACCGTTTCTTCCCATCCTCAGCTGGGGACTTGTTTTTGTTATTATCTCATGCTCAGCACACATCCTTCTATAAATGCTAGAGCACGTTTAGAATCAGTTTTGTTCTCAGAATTTCTCTTCTTTGGGGAGCATCTTACATAGAAAGGGAAGCTTAGGGCCCTGTCAGGAAGCTAAGTTTGCAGCGCACTTCATGTAAGATTGAGAAAGTGCCAAATGACTATTTTTGAATTGGGGTAGAAATGGGGTGGGATGGGGGCTGAGAGCAATCCCATTTCTTGGTACCTCCACTGTTTGGAACAAAGGAGAGGAAAAATCCCAGCAGAACCAAATTCCCATGGCCAGTGTTATCATAACACCCTTAGCTCAAAATGTCCTGACCCAGCAAGGTCATCTCAGAAACAATTGAGCTTCAGCAACTTGTCTTACCTGCCCCCGAATGACTAAGGACTGTTTCAACCCCGTGGTTGGTTAATCATTAATGAAGATTTTTGACAAACAAAGCAGAGCCAAGCCAAGAAAGAAGGGTAACTAAAAATTAGCTCAGGAAATGCAGGGTTTGGTATTGCTTTCGATTGTGGGTGTAATTGGATGGACTGGAGCTGCGAGGGAATATAACCCCACCGAGGAAGCCAGTGGCCGCTGAAGATTCTGCTTGGGCCCCTCCTCCACCCTCACGGGCACCTAGGGGACTGTGCGCCTCCATCACTTTCATTGAGGTGCCTGCATTCTTGCAGGGGCTACCAGAGGGGCAGTGAGAACACCCTGGAGAGTGAGAACAGGGTGCTAAAGGACCCCAGAGGCTGGGACCTGGATCTAAAGGAAGGAAAGGTGTGGGAAGCTCAAAGTGCCTTGGCCGCCCCTACAAACTCCCTCTCAGGATCAGAGCTGGTGGGCACCACTGGGGGCCAGGAACGCCCAAGGCAGGGGGTTGCACCTACTATTCCCTGCTAGACAATCCCTCAGCTTCTGCAGTTCAGATCAAGGCTGAGCTCTGCCATTTTCTCAAAGAAACTCAAGGTCCTAAGGACAAATGATTTGGGGTTCTTTCCACTTCCCTGTTATAGGAACCAATTCTCTTTGTTCCACTGTTAACACAAGCCCATGAACCGTGTTTAATATTGAATAGAACAAAGGTTGAGTTTCTTCACGCCACACCCTTCCTCTTTCTCCTTTGAGGCAGCACATTTCTTTCAGGGGTTGAAATACATGTTTTCTTCTGGACCTGACAGCTTTTGTTCGCTCTGTCCTGCTTATCTGCCCTAACTCCTTCCTACTCATCCTGTGGCTCTTGGCTCAGATGCCACTTCTTTCCCAAATTTTCCTTACACCCCTCCACCAAGCCTGTGTGGGTGTCCCCTACATTTTGTAGCACTGGCTACAAGACCATTGTCTTAGCATGCTTGGGAGTTTCTGGAGGGCAGTGAGGTCGGTTTTGTCTCTTTAGGGACTTACTCTGGGCTGGCACACGGCTGGCATTCAACAATGTTTTCTGAGTAAGTGGAAACAAAAGGAATAAAAAGACAAAAAATTAAAAGGCTTAAGGGGGTTACTATAGCAGAACGCAATCCCCCAGACATTTTCAAGATTCGTTAACTCATCTGATTTTCACAGTAGCCTTCTGAGGTCAGGATTATCTCTACCAGTTAGGAAATTGGTGCTCAGACAGGTGAGACATCTTTTCCAAGGTCATGTGGCTGAGAAGTAGCAACAAAGCTGAGGTTCTACCTCCCATGCACCCTGATTGCAAATCCAACTTTGTTCCACTAGACCTCGCACGGTCTTTGCTCACAGAGGTAAGTATTTGGGTAATCACATTTTTTCCTCCCAGGTTTATATGTTCGAGGAGTTAGGAAACAGAGGTTAAACTAATGAGGGAAAAGAGGACAAAGAAAAGGCTATATCAGGTCTGATACCTTAGTACTTGGAATTAGCAGAACACTTTGTGGATATCTCCTGAATCTCATTCTGTACTTAAACCTGTACTGCCCTTGACCTTGGGTGGTCAGAGATAGGGAATGTGTCAAGGTTGTGATAGGGCAAGGCTCATGTTGGTAAAGCTCTATCATCTTATCCAGTAATTTCATTTTTAAAACTAAAGATGTATATATATATATATATATATATATATATATATATATATATATATATTTATATATATATTTTTTTCGTGGGGGGGGGGTGTCATGGTGTTAAAATGCCATTTCATCAAAATAGCCATGCCACAGTTTGTGTTAAAAAAAAAATCTGGCCCTGGCTGGTGGCACAGTGGATAAGGTGCCGGCCTGCGAACCCAGAGGTCGCTGGTTCGATTCCCCAGCCAGGGCACATAACCAGGTTGCAAACCAGTTCTCCAGCCAGGTCTGTAGCTGGAGGCAGGTGAAAGGCAACCACACATTGATTTTTCTCTGCCTCTCTCTCTTCCCCCTTCTCTAAATATAATCAATATAATCTTTAAAAAAAAAAATAAAGTACAAAATGTTATTTTTAAAAAAATCTGATATAAAGGCTGAGTGCCCCAAGACTATAAAAAAATAATATTACATCATACTTGAAGTAATATACATTTCTTTTAAAATGTCAAATACCCAAATGCCCTTCAAACAAGGTCTCTTAAGCCAGTAAGAGACAATCATCACTAACAAAATACACCCAGCATGGCATATGTTTTCCTGATGAATGCTGGACTGTCCGTAGGATTCTCTTTCACTAGAAAAGAAAAAGTAGCATTTTGTTTTCTCATTGTTCTGACTTTCAACTAAATTAGTGCTTATGGGTGTTGCCCTAACAGATATTTTTGGAATAAAAAACTGGGACACCTATTTTAGGGAAGAATCAGAGGGTATAGTTAGCTTCCCATGGAAGTTCTTCAGCCTCCTTCATCATCCCTGGGACAGCCTGCTAGACAGAACTTCTTAAATCGACCAGAGTACACTTTTAGCAGCCTCCCGTCCGGCTGCTATGCCTTCATGCTGACAGGACTCATTTTCAGCCATTCTACCTTCAGTTCCCATGCCCCAAGGAAGGAGGTTGTATATGAAAACACATTTTTTAGCCAACAAAAGTTATTCTTGTAGCAAGACTTTTCTTTTCTTTTTGGGGGAGCTCTGAAGTAGGTCATTGGCATGACTAGTTTTATCCATTCCAGGGTCAATGTGTTGTTAGAAAAAATCTGGGAACTGGAGTCTGAGCCCAGGTTCTCACCAGCTCTGTGACCTTGGCCGGTCACATTATCTGCCCTACCTACTTCACTAAGTTACTGTGAGACCCACCTGAGCCCAACGAGCCTAATGAAGCACATAATCGTAGCGTTTATCCTCACTGTTTCCCGCATTGGAATGTAAGCTCGACACGTGCGAGATTTTGTTGGTTTTGTTCAGGCTGCAGCCACCGCAGCACCTACAACAAAGCCTGGCATCTGGAAGCGCGCAGCACGCATTTTGTGTAATTGTAGGTTCTTTTCCTAACGAAACCGATTCTGCCACTTGAAGGGCAACTGCACTTTCCTCCTAGGACAAAGGAATCAGCAGATCTTGCTGCCCTTTGAAAATACCACCTAAAGATCTGTCGTTAGAGAAAGTTTCCCAGCCTCTTCTTCCTCTAAAAAGGCCTTTATATTTTTAAGAGGAATCACAAGGAACGTTGGTCAGGAGACTGTCACTCAAGACATCTCAAGGCTAAGAAGGTAAAACAATCTTTATGGGCAAACCTTGTGGGACAATTTCTGGAAGTAAACCTATCGATAACCCATCCCTTTCCCTTGAATCATCTGAAGGGGCTCTCTTCCCGGCCCCTAAGTTAGTGATGAACTTTACAGAAAAGGGAAGGAAGTGTCCTGCTAAGTGCGCTGGGCACTGCGGAAAGGAGGAACAGAAGACTTCAGCTTTCTATGCAGCGACCGACAGGCAGGTCAGCCCAGCACTTTGTGAAACCACCGCCCCCAAGCTTAAGTGATAACAGCTCTCACAGGCCTGGGCACATCCTATTCCAGTCCAGGTGCTGAGCAGTGTTCCAGTGTTGAACTTTCCACCACCTGAGCAAGTGGGCGATCGTAATAACGCCCAAGTTGTACTATGCAGTCCATCTTCAACAGTGATTCCAAACTAGGAACCATGATAGCAACTTGCTGGTTTCTCCGGCTGAAAATCGTCTGAATTAGCTCATTTCTTCTATGTTGCTCAGCGTTTTTCTAATTTGGTTTTAAAAAATCAGTATAAAGGAAGGGCAATTTAAAATAAGGTCTTGAAACTGCTTTAAAGAAAGCTTTATTTACTCCATACATCCTAAGAATGTATTGCAAATGCAGCAAGATCTAAATATATTTAAAAGCTTTTCAAATACAAAGCAACCAAAGAGAACTAAATAAACTGCCAGCATGTTTGAAAACAGAACTCTAAAGTTTTTTTTTTAAAACAGTTACATAGTTTGTTCTTAACCCTAAAAAAAAAAAAAAGGTTCACATTTCAAGTTATAAACTTACCTCAGTAGTGTAGTGAAATGGGTTTGAAACAGACACAGATAAAGAGGCTCACTGATACTTAACTGGCTGTCACCAACATTTGTTTTTAAGGTAGTTTGGTATTGGCCATGTTAAGATATCATTTCTTTTCTATTCTTTTTGAAATTTTTCCCCCACAATAATTTACAGGCACATGTAAAATACAGTAAGACCGCTTGCTGGGTCCGAGTTTCATCCAATGAACCCCTGTGACAGTCCTACACTGGAATCGGACCACTTCTTTCACACCAAGTCAAGGGACGAGGCTCTGGGGTCCAAACTGCATTTTGTTGGTTTCCTCACTCCAACAGCTTTGGGTCTGGAGGCAGCTTGCTGGGTACCATCATCAGGATCATTGCACAATTACTTTATCTCATTTAAGAATGATGGAAAGAAATGTTAGGAATGTTTAAAGGCCTTTGCAGGCAACACAACAATTTTACACAATAAATAAATATTGCTTATATATTAAAAATTCATCTCACCCTAAGTTAGGGGGGGGGAGGCATTTGGGAATCTCTCAATTTAAAAATTTAAAAAACAGAATGAAAATATTTGCTAGAGGTGTGATCCTATTATTAATCTGCAAATAGGAATTCAGCCCTCAGCAAAAATGCAGTGAATGGAAAGATTTTATGGACCACTAATATGACATAAAAACACAGCTGTGTTACTGCTATCTATTGCACACCTCACTTTCTGGATGGAGCCTCTAACCTAGTTCCAAGTTGATGTCTTTCATAACGTAGGTGACAACCGTACTATTTTACTGTATTTTACATTCACTCTGCTAAACAAAAGCCTTTCCACAGCACAAAACACTGCCACAATACATTTACTTCCTAATAAAACAAAAACTTTTAAGAACATTGAAATAAAATGGTTTCATTTTGCATTAAACTATATACCAGGAACTTCTGCAACATAAAAAACAAAAACAAAAACACCCCAAAAAAAACCTAAAACAAGAATTCGGAGATATTTACAAACTATCAACTCCTGCAGGTCTCTCCTCCCTGCAGGTGTGTCCTACCCCCATTCAGTTCGCCTGTCACGTGCACAGCAACGGAGGAATGCCATGTTCAACAGATCTAACATTTCCAACGCCACTGGCAACTACAGACGTTTTGCAGGAAACATAAGGCAACTAGAAGCATAACTGTCTGCAACGAGGGTCTTTCTGCAACATTCGCCGTCTCCACAAACTCATACTTCAAAAACAAATAAAATAAAAGCATTAGAAAAGGAACTGAAGTTTTATATTAGACAATTAAATAGCTATGCAAAGATGTCTTATGAAAACTATTAAAGTCTTGTGCTTACATATCAGTTCTATTGAAAACACGCCCCCAACCAAAATATAAACCCTGACCAAACCCCAGGAAGAAGTATAAAAGCCACCGACGTCTTCTCTACTGGAGGAATTCGTTTGCTCTGGACTCACCACACAGGGAGGTGGGGCTGGGGACAGAAGGGAGGGGTGAGGGGAGCGTGGAAGGGGCACTGAGAGCAAAGTCACATAGAGAATGAGCAGGGACCCAAGGTAATGGTGGCAGGCGAGAGCTTTCCAGTGTTTGAACTCGGAAGTGTGACAAGTTTTTTCAATGTTGGCTTAAGGAGAGACTGAGTGTTTCCTAAAAAAACAAAAAACCATCATGGATAACACATGATAACACCGTCAACCCTTAATGCCAGCCAAAATAGAGGTTTTACTCACTTTAAAATTGCACTTTCCAGTATAATTCTTAAAATAATGTTTTCTGTAGTATTTTAAAGCACTACGGTTTGTATCTTTAAATAACTGAATATATTTTTCAAAATAGTTCCCTAGCTGCTCAAGTGTGCTTTTTAATATATAGTTGATATATTATTGAAGGTACTACAAAATAGAAATCTCTGGAGTGCAGAAGTTAAGAAAATAACCTTCATACTGAAAATATATCCTTAAAAAATACAAAAACAAAAACCTCTATACAAACGTACTACAGCATACAAACGTTGAAGAGATGGTATTAAGGCACAAACCATTGCAAGTCTCTTGGAAATGTATGAACACAGGCCTGCTAACTTGAAAATAGTCTTAAAAAACTAGTGAAAACTTCATTGTATAAAATATTTCAGTATGATATCTGACTCCATTCTTCACTTTGAGTTTTCATACATGTGCGAAGCCACCATGCTCTTTCTTCATAAATAGTAAATGTTCCTTCAGTGGTCGTTTCCTGGCTTGCCCCTGTGGACGCCCCGCTGTCAGTACGTCTGGTAGACGTCATGAAGGGGGACCTGGATGGCAGCAGCCGGGAAGGCCTGAGGTATGTAGCCTGCGTATCCTCCGTAGACGGCGGCGGCCGCAGCTGCATTCTTCTGTAGTGTGGCAATCGTGGCTGTGGCCGGAGCAGCAAATGGAAGGTAACTGGCCCCATAGATCCCGGCAGCAGGAATTCTTTGCACGTTTGGAGCTACCGTGTATACTGGAGTTATTGGGCGGCCCTGAGGAGGAGAGAGAAAAATGATCCTTACTGATCATGGTACGTTCCTGGTTTAGTCCTCCTTTCCTTCAACAACTCAAACAACTCCATTCATGCGTTCAACTCCCACATGCAACAACAAAGGTCTGCACTCTCAGGCTTGGAGGGAGAGGGTAAACAAAACAATTATTTGTTTAAAGGGCATGAGCAAAGAGCCAGTGAGATAAGGTGGCCTTGTCCCCTTCAAGGCTCACTCAATTTCAACAAGTGAAAGGGAACCAAATGCTAAAGAAAAGTTTAATACCTGGGCATCTTCTACCCACCACTGCACTCAATCTGCACATGCCCTGGAGGGAGCTAGAGAAGGGAGTGGAGGACCTATCCTTTACTTAGTGGGTCTCACTGTAACTAAACATTTTCCTAAAAGAGGCACCTAAAACACATGCCAGCTGCCTCAACTCATGCCTAACTGAAAGAACAGGATGTTTCAAAAAGGAGGAGAACAGACTGAAACTGTATGGAACGAAGTTTATAGATCTCCAAAAGGGCAGCTTCTGAAGCTGTTCCTAAAACAATTGTGACCATACACAATTTTCCACAAATGTAGCTGTTTCGACCATCTCCCATCTAAGATTTAACATCACTGAACACACCAACTGTTGTAGACAGCGACAGAAGGAACCAAGTAACCTGGGAAGCTGCAGAAAGCATCTAAGAAGTGGGGACAATTGAGCCAGGTGTTAAAGGAGGAGGAAGAGTTTTCACAGGAGGAGGAAGAGGAAAAACAATCTCACTGAAGCTGCCTCCCTGTTGGCGCCACATTGACTATGAAAGTTCCTGCTATGTTTTTGGAGAGAATAGGAGTAGGGAGGGATTACTGTGGGTCAGTATTTCCCCGAGTGTTTGTAGCAGAGAAGGGGATTTTTGGTAAGGTAAGACATATATGTAACAGAGCAGATGCAAAGCTGCTGTAGTCTCTATGTCTTAATGCATCTTCAAATGAACCATTAAGGGTATATAAAATGGAGAATAAGATTTTAAAAATTATTTCCTCCTGGATTTTTATAAAGGAATAAGTTTTCATTCCTGCACACAATCTGCAGATCAGAATCACAAAATTATGTTCAAAGGAATTTCGTAATCTAAGTCATTTTTTCAAGTATAACCAAAATAATAATACTACTTATGATAATAATAACTGAAAAATTATGGTCTACTACACATCATTCATTTTTTAATTAAATTTTTTTTTATTATTATTTGCAGAGAGAAGGGAAAGGAGAGAGGCAGAGAGGGAGAGAGACATCAATGTATGGTTGCCTTTCACCTGCCTCCAGCTACAGACCTGGCTTGCAATCTGGTCACGTGCCCTGGCTGGGAATCGAACCAGCAACTTTTGGGTTCACAGACTGGCGCCTTATCCACTGTGCCACCAGCCAGGGCCAGACATCATTCTAAGTGCCTTATTTATATGGCATTATTGAATTGTTCCAAGTACTAACGAAACTGGTACTGTGATTACATGGAGAGGTACAGATGCCCTAAATGACTTGCACAAGGTGAAACTGCTTTTAAGTGGCGTCATTGTGACTCTGGAGGCTGCACTTTTAAAAGCCTACATTTCACAGATTCATTGGATTACAATAAAATCTTTCAGTTGAGCCCAGTGCCACCTGGGCCTGGTGGCTAATCACAGATTCACTGGGTTACAGTTGTACCTTGCTGCCTAGCCCAATGACACCTGAGCCTGGTGGCTGATCACAGATTCATTGATTTACATCTGAATCTGTCCCACCAGGCTGCACCTGAGCTGGTGGCTGATCCATTGGATTACAATTGAACCTCTCTGTCTAGCCCAGCAGGGCCCAAGTTTGGTAGCTGATTTATTGATTTGCAACTGAATCGGTCTGTCACCCCAAGCTGCATTTGAGCCTGTTGGTGGATCACATATTGACAGGATTCAAACTAAATCAGTCCTTCCAGCCTAGCAGTTCCTTAGCTTGGTAGCTGATGACAGTCTGATTGGATTACAACGAAACCTAAAAATGGGGAGAAAAAGAGACAGTCCATCACCGAAAGGAAAGGAGGAATCCCCAGAAAGACCACTAAATGAAACAGAGGCAAGCAAACTATCAGATATGGAATTCAAAACAATGATGACAGAGAAGCTCAATGAGTTCAGCCAGCTCAAAGAAAGTTACAAACAACTCCAGAGGAACTACACCAGCATTAAAAAGGACATAGAAACTATCAGTAAGAGTCAGGAGGAAATGAAGAATACAATTTCTGAATTGAAGAACACAGTAGAACGAATCAACAGCAGGTTAGAGGAAGCAGAGGGTAGGATCAGCGAGCTGAAAGACAACGTAGAAAAATATTCCAAGCCAGTGCAACAGAATGAAAAAAGGCTGAACAAGAATGAAGAGGGTTTAAGAGAGCTGCAGGACAACAAGAAACGCAATAATATCCGTATCATAGGGATATCAGAAGGAGAAGAGAAACAAGGAATGGAAAACCTGTTCAAAAAAGTAATGATAGAAAACTTCCTTAACATGATGAGGGAAAACCTTACTCAAGTTCAGGAAACACAGAGGGTCCCAATGAGGATGAATCCAAACAGACCCACTTCAAGTCACATTATAATTAAAATGGCAAGTTTCAAAGATAAAGAGAATCCTAAAAACATCAAAAGCAAAAACAGTAAATAACATATAAGGGGGTTCCAATAAGGTTATCAAATGATTATTCAACAGAAACAAATACAAACCAGAAGGGAATGGCAAAGAATATTCCAAGTAATGGGAAACAAAGGCCTGCAACCAAGAATATTCTACCCAGCAAAGCTTTTGCTCAAAATGGATGGAGAAATAAGGATTTTCACAGACAAAAGAAGACTAAAAGAATATACCTCTACCAAACCAGCATTGCAAGGAATGCTAAAGGGTTTGCCTTAAAAAAATGAAAAAAACAGAGAGAGACAGAGAGGAACACAGGTACAAAGGGGACAAATGGCAATAAATTAAGTATCAATAATAACCTTAAATGTAAATGGATTAAATGCACCAATCAAAAGACATAGGGTAGCTGAATGGATAAGAAAACATGACCTACATATATGCTGTCTTCAAGAGACCTATGTCAGAACAAAAGATTGACACAGATTGGATGGAAAATATATATATATCAAGCAAATGAACATGAAGAAAAGGCTGGAGTAGCAATAGTTACTTCAGACAAAATAGATTTTATGATGAAGGCCATAAAAAGAGACAAAGAAGGACATTTCATAATACTTAAGGGAACAATTCATCAAGAAGATATAACTCTCTTTCGGGGGAATAAGTGGGTGGGGAGGGGGACAGAGGGGAGCAAAAAGGGGATGGATGTAATACAACAACAATAAAATTCAATTAAAAAAAAAGAAATAACTCTGGTAAATATATATGCACCCAACATAGGAGCTCCCAAATATATAAGGAAAATCTTGGAGGTCTTTCAAGAAGGATATAGATAGCAACACACTAATAGTAGGGGATTTTAATGCCCCATTATCAACAATGGACAGATCTTCCAAACAAAAAACACCAAGGATGTTGTGGCATTGAACAACACTCTAGATGAAATGGACCTAACTGATATATACAGAACCTTTCACCCCAAAGAAGCAAAATACACATTCTTTTCAAATGCACATGGCACATTCTCAAAGACAGACCACATGGTAGGTCACAAGACAAGCCTCCACAAACACAGGGAAATTGAAATCATACCAAGCATCTTCTCAGATCACAAAGGATTGAAACTAGAAACCAACGTCAAGGGAGAAAACCAAAAACACTCTTAACTCATGGAGACTGAATAACATACTTTTAAGTAATGAGCAGGTTAACAATGAGATCAAAGATGAAATCAAAAAGTTTCTGGAAACAAATGGCAATGAATACACAACAGCCCCAAACCTATGGGACACAGCAAAGGCAGTCCTCAGAGGGAAATTCACAGCAATGCAGGCCTACCTAAAAAGGTCAGAAGAAGCTTATACAAACAACCTAACCATAAAGCTGCAAGAGAACTAGAGAAGCAACAACAAACAAAGCCCAGAGCAAGTACAAGGAAGGAAATCATTAAGCTCAGAGCAGAATTAAATAACTTAAGAGACTCAAACTACAATTCGAAGAATCAACAAGCCCAGGAGCTGGTTCTTTGAAAAAAGAAACAAAATTGACAAGCCTTTAACCAGACTCATCAAGAAAAAGAGAGAGAGGACCAAATAAACAGAATTAGAAGTGACAGAGAAGAAATCACAACTGATACTTCAGAAATACAAAGGGTTATAAGAAGTTACTACAAACAACTGTATGACAAGAAATATGACAACCTGGGTGAAATAGGCCAATATCTCTGATGAACATAGATGCTAAGATTCTTAACAAAATATTGTCCAGCCAGATCTAGCAATACATTAAAAAGATCATACACCATGATCAAGTGGGTTTCATCCCAGGGATGCAAGGATGGTACAACTTTCGTAAATCAATAAATATAATACACCACATAAACAAAATGAAAGACAAAAACCATATGATCATATCTATAGATGCTGAAAGCTTTTAATAAAAGTACAGCAACCATTTATGATAAAAACCCTCAGCAAAATGGGAATAGAGGAATCATACCTCAACATAATAAAGGCCAGATATGAGAAAGCTGAAGCCAACATCATACTCAACGGGCAGAAACTAAGCTTTTCCCCTAAGATCAGGAATCAGACAAGGCTGTCTACTTTCTCCACTTCTGTTCAACATCATTTTGGAAGTTCTAGCCATAGCTATCAGAGAAGAAAAAGGAATCAAAGGTATCCAAATTGGAAAGGAGGAAGTCAAACTGTCATTATTTGCAGATGACATGATAGTGTACATACAAAACCCGATAGGCTCCACCAAAAACTTACTAGACCTAATAAGCAAATTTAGCAAAATAGCCAGATAGAAAGTCAATATCCAGAAATCAAAAACATTTTTGTATACCAATAATAAAACATCAGAGTTAGAAGATAGAAAACAAATCCCATTTACCATAACAACAAGAAAAATAAAGTACTTAGGAATAAACTTAATCAAGGAGGTAAGAGACCTGTATTCAAAAAACTACAGAATACTGGAGAAAGAAATTAAGGAAGCTACAAATAAATGGAAGCATATACCATGTTCATGGATGGGAAGAAATAACATCATTAAAATGTCCATATTACCCAAATCAATCTATAGATTCAATGCAATCCCAATTAAAATACCAATGACATACTTCACAGATACAGAAAAAATACTTCAAAAATTTATATGGAGCCAAAAATGCCCATGAATAGCCACAGCAATCTTGAGAAAGAAGAACAAGGTAGGAGGAATCATAACACCAGGCATCAAACTATACTACAAGGCTACTATAATCAAAATAGTCTGCTACTGGCATAAGAATAGACATATAGAGCAATGGAACAGAATAGAGTGCCCAGATATAAACCCAGGACTCTATGGTCAATTAATATTTGACAAAGGGGGAAGGAACATAAAATGGAGTAAAAACAGTCTCTCCAACAAATGGTATTGGGAGAACTGGACAGTGACACGCAAAAAAAATAAAACTAGACCACCAAATTACACCATACACCAGATTAAACTCAAGATGGATAAAAGACTTAAACATAAGCAGTGCCACCATAACTGTCCTGGAGAAAAATTCAGGCAGTAAAATTTTAGATATCCTACGCAGAAATATGTTTACTGATACTTCAAGGGCAAAGGAAATAAAAGAATACATAAACAAATGGGACCATATCAAACTGAAACATTTCTATTCAGTTAAAGAAAACACCAGCAAAGTTAAAAGGGAACCAACTGTATGGGAAAACATTTGCCAATGATACCTTATGTATTTTGATCTCCAAAATACATAAAGAACTTACGCGACTCAACACCAGGGAGACAGGCAGCCCAATTAAAAAATGGGCAAAGGACCTGAAAATACAACTCTCTGGGGAAGACATACAAAGGGTCCAAAGGCATATGAAAGAATGCTCAACATCACTAGCCATCAAAGAGATGCAAATTAAAACCATAGTAAGATACCACCTCACACCTGTCAGAATGGCAATCATCAACAAATCAACAAGCAAGTGCTGGCGAGGATGTGGGGAAAAGGGAACCCTGGTGCACTGTTGGTGGGAATGGAGGCTGGTGCAGCCATTATGGAAAACAGTATGGAGTTTTCTTAAAAAACTAAAAATGGAACTGCCTTTTGATCTAGCAATTCCACTACTAGGACTATACCTGAAACACCAATTCATAAGAATCTATGTACCCCTATGTTCATAGCAGCGCTATTTACAATAGCCAAGTGCTGGAAACAGCTGAAGTACCCATCAGTGAATGATTAAATAAAAAAACTTTGGTATATTTACACAATGGAATGCTACACAGCAGAAAGAAAGAAGGAACTCCTACCCTTTGCAACAACATGAATGGAACTGGAAAGTATTATGCTTAGTGAAATAAGCCAGTCAGTAAAAGACAAATACCATATGATCTCCCCATTACAGGATAATAATGAGCAAAACAAGCAAACCAGCAAAACAGAACCAGCTACATGAATACAATGAATAGACCTTTACTGGGCAGGGGGAAGGGAGGAGGAGACAAAGGAGGGGAGCAGTTTAGTCAAGGAACTAGCATGGAAGAACCATGGAATGGACAACAAGTGGGATTGACTTTTTGGGGGACTGGGTGGGTGGGGAAGGGGACAGAGGGGAGTAAAAGGGGGATGGATGTAATACAACAACAATAAAATTAAATTTAAAAAAGAGCCTACATTATCTTGCCTCCTATAATCTGTAGTGAGGAGTATCTCACTGGCAATGTTTGGCAACCAGAAAGAGGAACTTTGGAACTGGGATGACTGTGGTTCACAGCGAGACAAGAGCAATCTTTTCTAAATTGTACAGAATTACTTTTAATGACAAATGCACAAGGGGAGGTGATTGCAGAGAAGGTGACATTAGAGAGGAAACATTCCGCATGCTCCAGTCCAGCCCCATGCCTGGGCTCAGGTAATGTGAGGCCGGGGGCAGGGGAGACCGCCACTTTCTCTCCTCTCAAGGAGGAAATGGTTATCCTTGCTCTACCTACACCACAGATTCGCTGTAAACGTTGAGAACACAGAAATCAATTTGAAAGTGACTGTCTCCATCAGCGAACACTTTCTCTATCACTTATTAAGGCCATGTGAAATTTTGGATATAAAATGACTAAATAGGAACACCCCTGAGCACCTGGAAGATTCAGGATGACTGAAGGTGTTTTACAGGAACGTTCTGGAAGCTGGGAACTTGTTTCCGCTCAGAAATGCGTTCTAGTCACCAACCAGTGGTGCTTATGACTTGTCTTCCTCTGCTGCAGTTTGGCAGAGAGCACAGAGGGGGTGGAGGACTGAAGATGGCAGGGAATGCACGTCAGACCCCTGAGACCTCAGGGGACGTAGATGAGAGAGACAGCACCAAGGCCAAGCCCACTCAAAGAATCCATTCCCAGGTTAAAAAGTGAGTTGCACCAGGCATTTGGCAGAACATATTGAAGGAGGGGAAAGTCTCCAAAGGAATCAGAAGATGATCGTACACTGAGCAACTTCTTAAGCAAAGACATCAAATAAAGACCCCGAAGGCAACAGTCAGGGCAGTGGGACTGCTACTCACACAGGATCATGAGGCCTGGAATTTGGGCCTGACCAGGCGGATGCTACATGCCAAAAACAAAAGTTCACACATTCCTCAAAGGAAATATAAGATGTAGCTCTTGGTCCAAAAATCATTTTATTTTATTTACGATTTATTTTTCTTTTCATTTCATTTTTTAAAACGTTTTATGTCTTTATAGAGACTGGGAAGGAAGGGAGAAAGAGTGAGAGAAACATCGATTGGTAGCCTCTAGCATGTGCTCTGACCGGGGACCGAACCCGCAACTGAGACATGTCCCCTGACTGGGAATTGAACCATGACCTTTTGCTTTGCAGAACAATGCCCAACCAACTGAGCCACACCGACCAGGACTGGAGGAGCTTCATTTTAATTGCGGAGATAAAACATGTTGGTAGTCATATGCCAAGTAATAATGTAGGCAATGAGAAGTGCAGGAGAGATGATTCCAAGGCTAGGTGGGTGGGCAAGATTCCACAGGACAGCTAAGATGGAGGAAGCCTCAGGCACGAGAAGGCCACGCGCAAAGGTGGGGAAGGAGACAGGAATGGGAGATTCGGGAGCAGTTGGATATGGTCAGAGGAGATGATTAAGGGCAGGTTTTATACAGTTTCACATCTCTCTACAGTTGTATATTCATTTACACACATGCTTACATATGTATACATATATACATATGCATATATTCAGAGAGAGAGAGAGAGAGAGCGAGAGATTTTTTAAAAACAAGTCTTCACTGAACTGCAGTTTGGAATGTGAAAATGGGACCTCTCTCCCTGGACTTTGGTTGTCAGCACCTTAACAATAAGAACACAAGTTAAAAATTATCCAGTGTCATAAAACACAAAGCAGTTAAGTACAATTTTATGACGTTGAGAAATTACACATTTCTGCATATTGCTTCCCATCTTTATACAGTGATAGTATTAGGGTAGTACAGTTATTATTTTAGATTTTCCTGTTCTGTCATAAGTTATATTAAAAAATGTTGTCACCCAATTCCATAATTCTATCAGAAAGCTGGGCACACAATGAATTCCCCTGCTCAGTAGTATGTAAACGAATCCACAGAAGGGAGGCCTCACATACAAACTGCAATGACGCAGCACGAACTCTACCTGGAAAGGCGGCGGTGTTGACACTGCAGGAATGACCGCCGCGGCGGCGGCAGCGGCAGCGGCGGCAGCACTGGCTGGATCTGGCTGAACCGCAATGGGGCTGATCATGTGCTCCATTGCGTGGATTTTGCCATCTTCAATCATTTTAGGGGCGGGAGCAGCCTGAAACATGGAATACTGGGCCCCGATGGCAGGGATGGCCACTGCAAGACAAGTAAGAGGGAAAAACAGGCCCATCACTTTCTTGATATTTTGAAGAACCAAGTTTGGGAAGCAATGGGCTCTTCCCTCCTAACTTACGCTTTCTCGGTACAGGTAAGGAAGACAGGGGAGGTGGCAGGTAACCCCCCTGCTTATCTTTCAAAGGGAACCATGTGGGCACAGATGGAGGCTCCCAATAGATCATCATGGAAGGAAAGTCTAGAGTTAGGTTTCTGCGCCATTTCCTATGGAAAACCCTTTTGAATCATCCTCTTGGTGTTCTACAGAGCAAGGAAGTGCCTTCTGAGAAAACAGGTTCAGAAGAAGTAGAATCAGAGAGACTGAGGCCTGACCACTGTGAGAGTAAGCCTTCCTTCTCACTTGCTTTTTCCCACCAGGCCTACTGCTCTGTTCACTTTCCCCACGCTTCAAGAAGCAGGTGCTGTGGAAGGTTTCATTCTGAGAATTCGGAGGCCGGTGTCTATCTTCTTCCCCATGCTGTGTTTCATACTTCGACATTACTGATTCAAGAAGTACTACATAAGAAAAAAAAATGAAAGATCCCCTAATTTTCTAATGTCCCCCCATAACAGCAAGGCAGTAGTGACTGTTTTTTGACCGGATCTACCAGTTCAAAAAGGGGCTCCTGTGAACCAAGTCCAAAGGGCTCATTTCAACCAAAGATTCAGACAGACAGGAGTTACTGAATGTCAGTGTGTGATGGAGAGATGTAAAAAGAAAATGATACTAGCCCTGGTTTGGGGGAGTCTGTGTACCTGAGTGCGTGTGATGGGTGTGTGTGTATTGACAGAAAAAGCATATGAATTGCATATACAAAATATCATTTCTGGGTTTTCTCCAACTGCAGGTATATTTATTTTAATAAAAGCTGACTTCATATAAGGTAAAGAGACAAATTTGCCTATAGGCTAAAAAAAGGCACAGCCATTCAATAACATCTACCTAAAGCTCGCACCAAACCTTTAACCTGCCTTTCCCACCACATGGCCTTGCACCTAGCTAGACACTTCACCTCTGTGCTGGTGGTTCTCCTAAAATAATTTTCTGAATCAAACAAATACAGGGGAAGGGGAAGGGGCATGGAGAGGGTTATGAGTTTTGGCTACACTGGGGTTGTACTAAGTAACTCAGGGTTGTTCTGGTTTTCAACCCACAGGAATTTCTACCTTCGGCCCCAGGACATGACTAGGCACTTAAAGATGGTTTAAGAGTTCTTTTCCCTGGTTAAACCTTAAGCTACTACAGCTTGTCAACAGGAGTCCCTTTTTCAACAAGTACAAGTGACAGCTCCTGTCTCCATGCTCTGTTTTATGGAATTACAGAGAGATACAGGCTCAATTTTACAATGCTTCTCAAGTCAATGGCATTTATAAGGAAATCCAGTCTGAGTCACTTACTTGCAGAAATTCCAGAATTTCTTCACAAGCAAAAAATTGTAATAATAAAAGAAAACAAACAACTCTTCCCACTCCCACAAAAATCCAAATCATATCACTGCATTAATTCAAAAGGAAGCTCTGCTTGGGAAAATGCTTTTAAGCCCTACATGGCCTATGCAAACCCATACCCCAAAGGGGCAGATTCCTTGACTCTGTTACTAGCAGGAAGGAGCATGCAGCCCTCAACCGGAAGAAACTCAGTTGAACTTGGAAGTGAGGATTCTCTCAGAGCTTTTCAATCTGCCTCAGTGAAGCTAGGGAGTAGTCTGGGAAGGGTCACTTTCATTACCCACAACTAGATTTTCCATGGAGCGCACTAACTGGAGTTTGTGCACACCGCAGAGTTAAATCAAGTTCCTTGCAGGCTAGGGTCAGAAAGAAGACCTGTGTCACCAATGGGCACTGACAACACTGGCAAACTAGTCTGTGAGGCCCAGAGCAAAGTTCAAGGCCCCGGTCTGAATCACTTCAACACCCCCAGCCCTAATCTACTGATCCAGAAAGAGGAGGAAATGAGTGCTGGAGACTGGAATCCAGACAATCAGTAGTTGCAAAATCTTTCACTACTGCCTTGTCCCCTTGGCTCCCAGATGTTCCTGGTTTGTTAAGTTCATGAAAAGGGGCAAGTAGGGCTATTTGCTCCGGAAGGGGAATTTTCTACAACTCTGTGTGGCGGTAGGTTGCACCCTCTGGCTTTTGATGGAGTAGAAATTGGTTTGAGAAAGGAAAAGAGAGTTTTTGGCTGATAGAAAATACAGAAGAGCCTCATCTTCTTCCATTACCCACACCCCGCTCTCACCCCATGACTTGCCTACTCGGTCACAGACTAAGAAAAAGTCTAACGACTGGGGGCACACATTTGAAAACCCCACTATGGGAAAAGGAAAGTCTGACTTGAACACAGTCAAAACTAGACCATCCCCGAGGTCGGCTTGGGGTTGCTCCAAAGCGAGGGCTGGAGTTTAGGCTGAAGGGACGCATTCTTGCTCTGGGTTATACTGACCTGTACCAGGTTTAATGGCAACTGGATTGACAGTAGAGATTTCCAAATTCGGTACAAGTTCGTATCCTTTTTCTTGCTGCTTTCCTTTCCCTTCATGATACCGGCTGTATATACCACGTCCGGCAGAATATCCCCCGAGGTAGGAACCCCTGGGCCCTGGGGCTCTGTTGCCAGCCGCACCTCGACCCCGGCCTCTTACGCT
Source organism: Noctilio leporinus (assembly GCA_004026585.1). NCBI lineage: Eukaryota > Metazoa > Chordata > Mammalia > Chiroptera > Noctilionidae > Noctilio > Noctilio leporinus. Next base: position 475,216 of record PVIW01000383.1, on the reverse strand, counting down.
GCCTGCTTATAAATAACAACACACACACAAATGATGAGCAAGCAACAGTGACAGTCCAGGAGACAGACCTTAACTCAGGGTCTAAGTTGCAGGGGGCTGGCTACACCTTTGCTCTCCAGGGAGCTGGTGAAGACACTTGAAACATTTTATTCCAGCCTAGATGTGCACCCTAAGGAGGTCTGCTCTCTGATGCAAGAGATGAACTTACAGGGTGAACTCCTAGGGTTGCAATTGCAAGTTCAGTAAAGAAAAAACGTCATAGCTTGTAAAAAAGTTAGAACCGGAAGGGACTGCTAGTTTACCTTCCTCATTTTATGTGTGAGAAACCAGGCCTAGGGCGAAGAGACTGATAAAACTCACAAACTCACGGAGCTAGTCAATCCATGAGCAGGACCCAGAATCTTGGTATTTTGTTTCCCAGTGTAATAGTTTTACTGTACCCTGGCCAGTGATTTAAAAACAAATAAAAAAGCAAACCAGTAATATTGTGCCTTCTATGTCCCAACATTCTAAAGATATAATAATCTCACAGGCAGGTTTTAGGTCCCAACTGGTAGATCTTAAAACGGCAGCATGCGAGAACAGCTTGCATGCCCCCCATGATTTTACTGTTCACTCCATATATAGGAAGGATCTGCATTTCTCCCAACGCTAGAGAAGTGAATTCCTTAAGTGCCAGCAAAAAACGGAACCCTGAACTGACACCCGGATGAGGGTGAGTAGGGGGTCGGATTGACTAACTCAGTTAGGACCACAACACCCCTGCCATGGCCCACCTGGCAGCCGTGGCTCTCGGAGGTTGCCCAGGAGAACTGCCCCGACTAACCTTTCACGAAGTAGTCTCTGTTGGGTCCGATGAGCGCATTGTAGGGGTAGGTATAGTAGGCCAGTGTGTAGGGGTCGCAAGAGTACACATAGCCAGGTGGCTGCACAGCGGCCCCCTCGGCCACCGCGCCGCCTTTGGCCGCCTTCTGGTAGCGGGAGTATTGCTCCTTGTCCACGGGCTTGGCCAGCGTCACCTCGAGGCACGACCCCTCCAGCTCCGTGCCATTGAGGTTGTTCATGGCGTGCACGGCGTCCTCGCGGCTGGCGAAGTGCACGAAGGCATAGTCGCGGATCTTCTTGACACGCTCCACGCAGCCTGGGTTAAACTGGCCGAAGATTTTCTTGATGGTGTCCTCTGTGGTCTCAATCATGAGGTTGCGCACATAAAGGATCTTCACGGTCTCCATCACATCCTCGTCCACGTCGATCTCAGGCTCGGCCCAATCCACCGCAATCTGGTGGCCCCACAGCTGGATGCGGCCAGGCATGAGCTTACGGCGCGCCATGGCCGCGGCGCGATGGCTCTCATATTCCACGAAGGCGAAGCCACGGTTTTTCATCTTGTCAGCAGCACTAGCGTAGACAATCACATCAAGCACACCCTCGGTGACCTTGGAGATCTCCTCCAGGATCTCTTCCCGCTTCTTCATCTTGGGAATGCCTCCGATGAAGAGGCGGCAGTTGTCGACGCTGCAGCACACGCCGAGCAGGCGGCCCGGGCGGATCTCGTAGTTGTTAAGCTCTCGCACGGCGCGCTTGGCCTCGTTCTTGTGGCAGTACATGACGAAGGCATAGCCCCGGTTCTTGCCGTCGAAATCCATCATGAGGCGCAGCTCGTAGATGCGGCCCACGGTCTCGAACACGGGCACCAGCTCATCCTCGTAGACGTCGCGCGGGATCTTGCCCACGAAGACCTCGCAGCCGCGCTGCGGGTGCGCGCCCTCCCAGCCGGGCGGGGGGCCGCCGTACTTGCGCTGCCCGTTCTCCTGCACCATGCGGTAGCCGGTGCGCGCCAGCAGCGTCAGCAGCGCGGCCTCGTTGGGCGCCCCGGCCACGCCCTCGGGCACCTTGGCGGAGGCTGCGGGGGCCGAGTCGCTGCTCATGGCTGCGGTGGAATCTTCTGCAGTCATAACGTCAAAGGCATCCACGGCTGGCGGAAACCTACGGGAGACAGAGGGAGGGTGAGTGTGGAATCGGCACTGGGTGGAGCCGAAACTTGCCTCCTTACCCCACACCCACCTTTCCTGAAGACACACAAGACAGCCCATCCATCAGGTGGCTCAATGAGAATTACGACGGAGGCTGCACTGGAAATGCAGCAGCTCTACAATCATCTAAGTTACTCAAGCGGTTTTGCACGAAGAACCGGAAGTGACTCGGAAAAATATTGAGAATGAATGAGCAAGTAATCATTCCGCTTAATCAGCTTTGAAGCCCAGAGAACCTGCAGTAATTGTCAGTGAAAACCTCATGTTTATGCAACAAATGGCAACATGTTCGACTTAATTGCTGCACTGCCGACTTAGATAAACTTCCTTTCAGTTAAGGCATTTAACCCCCATTGATTTCTTTGGCAGACAAAACTTTTTTCTTTTTTAAGATGGTCTTTTTCATTTAAGAATGGAAATAAAGCAGTGTGTTTACATTGTTAAGAGAAGCTTCGAGATGATATACAATATAGATACAGAGCTGTGTGCAGAAGCTTTTTTACAAGGAAGAAACGGAATATCCACGCGGCCAAGGACCCCGCCTAGCAGCTGTGGCAAAGAGCAGCACACTGTGATTTTACTGGTGCCATTGAAACAAAACTCTTGGTAGGAACCATTCATGGATTTAGAATCAGTCCACAAAGATTATTAAGTTCAAACCCACAGACTTGTGAAGCAGCAGCTACCTGGTAAACCACACTATACTTTTCAGGAGTGTCACATGCATTATCTTATTTGATCTTCATTGCCTTAAGTGGTAACTGGTATTACCATCCATCCTAATTTGTCTCTGGAGAAGTAAACTCCGAGAGGCTGACTAGATTGCCCATTTCACATAGCAAGTATCAGCTCGTATCAGGCAGTGTAGCTCAGACTATGATTCCAAGTGGTGTAGCCCCAGACCGTGTTCTTATAAACCAATGCTGTGCAATGGAACTTGCTGTGCTGATAGAAAAGCGGCCACTAGCCACGTGTGGCTACTGAGCCCAGGAAATGGGGCTAGCATGACTGATGACCCAAGGTAATTAATTAGCTTAGAATCAATCACGTATGACAGTATAAGTCTAAACCTTTACTCATCCAACTCAGGAGTCTGTGGAAATGATTAGTTTTAATCTTATTTTTTGTGCAGTGAAAATGATTTTTTAAAAATAATTTTTATTACTATTACTATTTTTAAAGATTTTATTTTATTATTTTTAGAAAGAGGGGAAGGGAGAGAGGCAGAGAGGGAGAGAGACCTCAATGTATGGTTGCTTTTCACCTGCTTCCAGCCACAGATCTGACTGGAGACCTGGTTTGCAACCTGGTTATGTGCCCTGGCTGGGGAATCAAACCTGCGACCTTTGGGTTTGCAGGCCGGCACCTTACCCACTGTGCTACCAGCCAGGGCCTGAAAATGATTTTAAATTGTACAATAAGATTATCACTAGGCACTCTGATTGGTCTTTTGAAAAATGAAGTTATTTTATTTCTGAACTATAAAAGTACTCAAGTAAATTTTATAGACAATTAAGAAATGTAAATAAGAAGTCATTCCTCATTTCTGCTCTTCAATGATTGCCAAAATCAAACTTTCCCTTCTTTTTTAGGGAGTAAGTGGGTGGAGCTTGGCTTCTAACAAATTTATATCCTGCTGCCTTATTTCATTTTATAAGCATTTCTCCATGGTCTTAAAACTCTTTGTAAAAACATAAAAATTAACAGCTGCTAAGGTTCCATCATTAACTAGAACCTGGAGCATTATTTATTCATTTTTTAAAATACCACTAGGAATTGTATACAAGAGTATTAAGGGGAATTTCAAGGACAGTTAAATTCATCTAAAGGAAAAAATAAAACAAATGACAATGACACAGCAGAAATCTGAGATGTTTATTTGCCAATTGGCCAAACCAATCCTTCTCTGGTTTCTCTGCTGTAACATTAAGATGCAGTGAAGTTTTGGGGGGAAAGTGTGGCCTCCAGAGCCAGACTGCATGGATGTGTGTAAGTCCTAGCTCCCCCACATCCTAGCTTATGACATGGAGCAAGGAGACTTAGCCATTCCAGGCCTCAGTTTCCTCATCTTGAAAATGGAAATGCTGACAAAGCTTAGAGGAGTGACTTAAAATATACAGAGCACTTTGAACTTGGCTCAGAACATTAAATGCTCAGGAAATGTCATTGTTGTGTTTCATCCAAATTGTGGGTAAAACTTGAGAACAATTCTCTCAATTTTAGAGTAATTTTGACACTATCTCAGTTCTTTAAAAACATCTGTTTGGTATGGCTTCTACTTTTACTTTTTACTTTTTATTTTCTTTGCTCTTCAAGTGCTTGAAAGCTGGTTTAGTAACATACCCAGTTATCATGAAGCTATTTTTTAGTATATATTTGAAAATAATATATTAGTTCCTGTAGTTTCAAGTTGAAACACAAATTTCAATAACAGATTTGAATATGAAGATCTTTTCCTTCTTTCAAATGGAAGATAGGATATGTTCTTAAGAACACTATTTGTATAAACACATATGTGTTTATAATCTTTGTCCTGAGAAGAAAATGCTAAATACATATATCAACATGTATGAGACAATTTAAGATCTTAGGTGCTGTAATACTAAAATATTGACTACAGTACAAAGGATATGAAGAGTTGACTTTTTGTTTTCCCACTTGTACTTTGAAACTACCATTTTACACACAAAAAAAAGTCTTATAATGATCAGATTATGGGGATCATTCCCAATTCCAACCCCATTAAATTCACTAAAAATTCTGTTTGCTTTTAGTCTGAAATATTTTGGTATCATTAACATAACCATCTCGTTTTAAATAAGTATACCTTATTTCTTACATTTATGAGCCAAGGCAAGTCTTTTTCTTCCTGAACTTTCATCATTTGAAATAAATGAACCATGTTACTGGCCTTCTTTCCCTCTTTGGCTATTAGGAAGTTCAGTTTTGGTTTTATCACATAAGTTTTAGTACCTGTATAGGACATTACAATACATTTGCAAGCCTATCTAATTTTGGCTACAGTTTTATTTTTCAGTCTTTTGTATTTCTAACATCAAAATTTTAGCTATTTGTATTAATCTTACTGTTTACATATTCTTAAAAGCCATCTCACAAAATTTTAAAGCTAGGGGAGGAATAAATGCACACATACACATAACAGGCATACATAAATCTAATTTGCACCAGACGTTAATTAATGTTGTATCTAAACTGTCTATTGCATTAACTGCAAATATTGACATAAAAACAAGTGAGAACCACAATGAGATACCACTTCACACTCACTAATAGCATGACTATTATTTTTTTAAAAACCCAAAATATGGTTGGCAAGAATGTGGGAAAACTGGATCACTTGTGCATTGCTGATGGGAATGTAAACAGTGCAGCTGCTACAGCAAATAGTACGGCTGTTCCTCAAAAACTCAAATAGTTAATATATGATCTACCACTTCCACAATAGGCTACATACCTGAAAGAACTGAAAACTGGGAGTCAAACAGGTATTTGTACACCAATGATCATAATATTATTATTTACAATAGCCTAAAGGGGGAAACAAACCAAATGCCCATTGCTGCATGAATGGGTAAATATACACAATGGGATATTATCAAGCCTTAAAAAGGAAGGAAAATCTGACACATGCTACAACATGGATGGACTATGTAGACATTATGGGAAGTGAAATAAGACAAAGTACAGACGTTGTATAATTCCACTGAAATGAAGACCCTAGAATAGTCAAATTCATAGAGATAGAAAGTAGAATTGGGGTTGCCAGGAGCTGGGGAAAGGGAGAATGAGGAATTAAGTGTTTACTGAGTTTGCTAGGGATGATGAGAATAATGATGGACTTAATGACACTGAATGTACCTTTAAAAATGATTAACATGGGCCCTGGTCAGGGAGGCTCACTTGGCTAGAGCATCCTTCTATAAACTAAAGAGCTGTGTGTTTGATCCCTGGTCAGGCCACACACCTAGGTTGGGGGTTCAGTCCCTGGCTGGGGAGCACATGGAGGCAACCAATAGGTGTTTCTTTTTCACATCAGTGTTTCTCACTCTCCCTCGCCCTTCTTTCTCTAAAAATAATGGAAAAATGTCCTTAGGTGGGGATTAAAAAATAAAATGGTTAATTTTGTTATGTACACTTTACTATAATTAAAAAAAAAAAAAAACTAAGCCCTGGCTGGTAGCACAGTAGATAAGGCACTGGCCTGCGAACCCAAAGGTCGCTGGTTCGATTCCCCAGCCAAGGCACATAACCAGTTTGCAAACCAGGTCTCCAGTCAGGTCTGTGGCTGGAGGCAGGTGAAACGCAACCATACATTGATGTCTCTCTCCCTCTCTGCCTCTCTCCCTTCCTCTCTTTCTAAAAATAATGAAATAAAATCTTTAAAAAAAAGAAAGAAAGAAACTATACACATATACAGCTAACATGACCTTTCTCTTAGAGATGTAAAAGAATGTGGAGGTACAATGAAACATGATTTATAGTAGGCCTTGGCCTCCTATGGCCATGGGCCAAAACAGCCTGCCTTTGTTTCTGTAAATAAAGTTTTGGTGGACACAGCCATCCCCATATATGTAAAACGATCGTGTACAGCTGCTTTTGCACCACAATGTCTGAGCTGAATAGTTCAGAGACATATGGCCTGCAAACCAAAATATTAACTATTTGGCCAGGTACAAAAAATTCATCAGCTTCTGCTCTAGGAGATGTGCAGAGAACATCATTAAGGATAAATAACATAGGTTCCTGTGTCTAAGTATCAAAGTCCCTTTTACCTCTACTTCTTATACTGATCAATGGCTTAATTTCAAGACCAAGCTTAAAATTCTAACATATTTTAAAGACAGCGTTCTTGACCTGCTTTACCCCCCTCATTCTAAGCTGTTTTCCATTTAACTACATGGGCCACTGTATGGTACCTGGAAGAAAAGTTTTTGGTCAAAGTTGTCAGTTCAGTTCCTAACACATATGTAAACAACAATTTCTTAAGATTTTTAAAAAGACACAAATAGAAGAGTCTGTGTCCATCCATTCATTCACTCAACAAATATTTATTGAACACCTGATATGTGCCAGGCACTATTAGATCTTGTCCTTATGGAGTTTTACCCAGAGTTAATGGAACTAAAGAATTATGCTTCAAATATAAAAGAGTTGAGAATTAAGGCAATGTGAACTCATGCTCAAAGACCAGAGACTGCTTCAAAAGAGTTGTACCTAAATTAAAAAAAAAAAAAAAAGAGTTGTACCTGTATATAATAATAATTTGCTTCTCATAAGGCTCCTCAAGTTAAAACTCAGCCATCATCAGAATTATGTTTTAAAAACCCTCTTTAGAAAGGTGAGAGTGTAAATATGCATGTGTGTGTGCATGTGTGTATATTTGGGGAGGGAGTGACTGAATAGTAGTGAGAAATAAAATAATACTATCTTTTTTTATTTTTAAGATTTTATTCGTTATTTTCAGAGAGAAGGGCAGGGAGGGAGGAAGAAAGGGAGAGAAGCATCAATGTATGGTTGCCTTTCACCTGCCTCCAGCCACAAACCTGGCTGGAGACCTGGCTTGCAACCTGGTTATGTGCCCTGGCTGGGAATTGAACCAGCGACCTTCGGGTTTGCAGGCCGGCACCTTAGCCACTGCGCCACCAGCCAGGGCAATACTATCTTTTTAATGACAGTGTTCTTCCTGGAATAGAGGTATAGACACAATGAATAATAAGCAGACTTCATTATTGAACCTTGAATGTGAATAATAATTCAAAATTCCTGGGTAAGTGGCACAGAATTACCCAATTTCACCCATTCAGCATATGACAGTTTTTAAATGGATGGGCCAGCCTGATTTCAGTTGCCTGGCCCACTGAATACATACACAGTCTCAGAGTCAGACAGACCTAGTTCCAAATCTTGGCTTCTCTGCTTACTAGCTGTGAACCTAGCAAAGAGCCATTTAACTAATTCAAGCCTCAATATTCTCATCTTTAAAATGGTGACAAAAATAGCTAATGTTTATTGAATGCCTACTATGTGCCAGGTGATGTGCAAAGCTCTTTATATGTATTTAACTCACTTCAATCCTCACAATGTCTATAAGGGGTATTAGGATGTACCTTATAAAGAAACTGAGGCACGGAGAGATTAAGTAAATTTTCGGTTTGTGAACATCAGAGCTGGTATTTGAACTTGACAGTCTGGTTTAAGTCTGCTCCAGCTGCCCTAATTGATTATTGTCATAGGGCTGTGGTGAGAAGCGAATGGACTGACCTGTGTAAAACTCCTAGGAAGAGCCCTGGCTGCTGTGGCTCAGTGGATAGGCGCTGGCCTGTGAACCCAAAGGTCGCTGGTTTGATTCCCAGTCAGGGCACCAGGTTGCAAGCCAGATTTCCAGCTTGGTCCCCAGCTGGAGGCAGGTGAAAGGCAACCATACATTAATGTTTCTCTCCCTCTCTGCTTCCCTCCCTTCCCCTCTCTCCAAAAATAATGAATAAAATCTTAAAAACAAACAAACAAACAAACTCCTAGCTAGAATCTAACACTAAGTGCTCAGGGAGTCTTCGCATAAAAAGTTTTAACTAAAAAAAGAAAACAACAACAAAAATTTAAATTTGTAAGAATCTTACCCCTAGGTAGGATTCTCGTCGGCAGGGAAACTGGCAGAGGGTTATTTCAGTCCTCTTTAAACCAGTCAGTGTGAGAACCCGCACACCAGAGCTTCCCAGACCCCCACACACAGCAGGGTACGCTGCCTGGCAGTGTGACTTCCCCACTGGTGATGTGGCTCGGGCGCCCACGTGTAAGCCTGTTTCTCACTTAACCCTTGGCCACAGCAGTGTGCAAAGGCTCTTCCAGAATGAACCTGAAGAGACTTGCTGAACTGGGTGCACAAGGTCGACTCAACCAACCATCCCCCTGGACGCCAGCCTCCCCTGAGGCGGGTCCCTCCTGATCCCCGCTGTTCTAGCTGGCACCTAAGGATGCGTCAGTGCTCACCAAAGGCTGCTACCATGGAATGAACCTGGCAATATGTTTGAAATAAATTACTTACGCAGTTTGGCATATGACACAGAGAAGCATGGCTTTTCAAATCCAGCTATTGTTACTCTGACTTATTTAGCTAGAATTTTTTGTTGTGTTTGTTTGAGGTAGAGTTTGAGCTTGTCAGGATAGAATAAAGTGTCAGGGTTAACTCAGACTCACAGCAAAAATGATCAAGGATTTGAATTCCTTTCTTGGTACTGGTTCAGAGTACGTTTCAGTAAGACTTTCACTTTGGCATGGGATGTTTTACAGGACAAGTGATACCACTGTACTGGGAAATATTTCTGATATGAGCCCTTACCTAGGATCCAAAACAGGCATGCATTTACTCTAGAATTATCCGTACTACTGGTTAACTTTCATTCACCCCTCTAGGGGTGTGTGTGTGCGTGTGTGTATTTGTGTTTGAGATTACTATGCAATTTGGAATTCTTGGGAGAGTTTTATTTGCTAACCAAGGGACATATTGCAATTTGAAGATACATTCAGTGGGGAGCAGTGTCTTCCAGCACTAGCTGGAATTTAATTCAATGGAAGGTTTTAAAATGTATTTATCCAAGAGGTAATTCTATCTCTGTTTGCGATTAGATTTCTATGTTGATGTCTCCTATTCAAACCATAAAATTTTTGTCTTTCCTAACAGTTGCTTCTTAGGCATGATCTGATCTACATAACGCACAGCGGTAACAGAATACATGCTGTACTGGTTAACAGCCAAGACTTTGCAGTCAAAGAAATAACAGGTTCGAGTCATGACTGCTACTTACTGAGTCCCACAAGGTAAATTGCCTCTGTTCCATTTCTACGTCTCTAAGATGGCTCTAGTAATAGTACTCCTTTCAGATTATTGGTTTCAGGGTTAAGGTACATTTAATGCCACAAACCAGGGTTGGAGGGTGCAGAAGTGAGGGTGCCAACTGAAGATTGGCAAATCTTCCAAGATTCAGTCCCACCCTGAGCAGTTGATTATCTTACCGCCTTGCGCCAAGTCGCCACCACCCACTGGAGTAAACGGAAGGGAGGGCACTCCCACCAGCAGGCAGGCCTCTAGCAGCAGGACGGTTCTGCTACCTCAGAGTGTGAACGTGTCGAAGAAGCTCTGCTCACATGGAGGCAGAATACGTGGAATTTACCTGGGGGCCCCAGCTGGAAGCTGAAGGCGGAAGTTCGGGCGCTGTCTCCTATCTGAATAAGCTGGCAACCTTATTCTATTTGAGGGCATGGCTCTGGGGACACATAAAAACCCTCTGTGACCCGCTCGTTTAAGGAAAATCCTGAGAGGACAAAGGGGCAGTGGAACACTTCCCTTCTGGGCCATACATTCTGTCCACTGCTGGCTCCTGTGAGAGGAGCTCATTCATACTGGGTCTTACACTGTGGTGTTGCGGGTACAGACTTGGTGAGGGCAAAGCACATCAGTCGATGAATGACCGCGTCTGACCGACGGATGCGGAGCCAAGGGCTCACTTTTCCCAGGCATTTCTATCAACACATCCCTGAAAATGAGGCATTTTGCTGCAGGTTCCCAGGGATAAAGTCACCTGCCTGAAAGGGGTGGAGGGGGTTGTCTAAGGGTGTTTGGCAGCACACCAATACCCGTTAAGAACCTGTCACTTTGTTCCCTTTAAATAAGCATTATGCACTTACACTTTTTCTTAGCAGGTTGATGGGAATAATGCTGAAAATAACGAAACCCACAAATTCCCTACACGTCTGCCTCCTGGATCAATGCTTTCCCAAACTGAACAAGCAGGAGGAGGGACTTCCAGTTTTACCCCTTATTTTAGCTTCTTTGACCTAAACCTTTGAGGATCTGGCAGGAACAGAAAGGATGACCAGCAGACGGGTACCAGGAAGGAGATGGAAGAGAAGCAGCGATGGCTTGTACAATAGTAGCTTAAATGTATAGTTTTGCCATTATAAAATTATTTCACATATGCATCTCATTTCATAATATCCCAGAATTTGAACTGCAGATGGACCTTGGGAATCATTTAATCCAGTGTGGCTTAACCTTGTTCCCTACTGACATTTTGGGTGCAATCATTCTATGTTGCAGGGGACTGTCCTGTGCTGTGTGACAGCACTGCCACCTCTACCCTGGATGCCAGAAGGCCTCTATTTCCATTTTGAGAACCAAAACTTGCTCACTGTTTGGGAGTTCCTGACCAAGCCTTGGAGCTATAAACAGATGATATTCTTGCACAGGGCAAGCACTAAATCAAATAGCCAAGAAAGCTGTTATTTTCTATACACTCCACCCCCAGCATGGGCTGAATGTCTCAATCTGGCTCCACCTGTCAAGGTCATTAAGACTGAAAAATGCACAATACTTTTGAAAAGTCCAAGGTCGTGTCTCTGTGATGCTAAACTACTCATTTAATTTGGTTGAAGACCTACACGTTTAAAATTGCGAAGCACACAACTACCATTGTAAAGACCTATCAGCCTGATTCTGGTGTCAAATTGACTTATCATTACAGGTAAACTGGGAGCCCTGGGTCACACAAACACCACTTTTGAAATCAAGCTAAAGACCTGCCAAGCTATAGAACTGCCTTATTTCAATTCACAATTCAGACCCCTTTGCTTTTTGGAGACCTGACAGCTGCTGATAATCTGGCTTTAAAGCCTTGTACTTTGCTCCTATGTCATTGCTGATTTCTTCAATAATGTGAAAAGCCTCATTTAAGATTCAGAAGGGTTTTTTTCATTTGTTTGTTGGTTAAATATACTACAGACAATCACTAAAAACGTGCTCCTGGAACATAGCCAATTCACTGGTACCAAAATCAACCTCCCAGACCCCCCCTAGGCAAAATGGTGTGATGAGATAGGAAAACAGTATTTGTATATATGTTAATTCATTCACTCATTCATTCACATACTGATTGAACATTTGCTGTATGCCAGGCTGTACGTGGGAGCTTGGGGATACAATGGTGACTAGTGCCCAGTCCTTGGGGTGGACGAAGAATCGGGGAGAGGAAGAGAGAGCTGAGGGACCACCAGATGGGCAGCCACAAAAGGGTATTCAACCCTAAGAGGTCATATATGTTTTTTCAACAAACACTTTATTGAGTGCCAAGGCTGTAATAGTGGCTTAGTAAAGTGTACAAGCAACAATGGACCGTGGGGTTAAAACAGAACCCAAGGAGCGGCCCAGCAATAATACGTAGACAGGGACTGAACGTCAGCATGCACTTAGTTTTATTGTTTAGCGATGGAAAATCAGCAAGAGTAGAGTTCTCCTTAGGCACCCACGCTTCAGAACTCATTATGTTTCATGTCACATTATTGTAAATACGTAGGCAATGATGTTGTGATAGAATGAATGAATTCAATCATGAAAATCAAAATCCACTTTATTGAACATCTTCTTGAGCCAGACACCCTGCTGGCTGCCTGTTTGGCACAGTCCTGCCATTGGAGAGGAGGACACTATACATGGCATGCCTTATAGTCCTGGAAAATTGACTGTAGACTGTTTCACTCGTGCTAAGGAGAGAGGCTCTAAGGGAACAGATGAGGAAAATGTAATTCTCCCTGGTGGGAAAGAGATGGACTCTCAAAGGTTTCCTTAATGTATAGTTTAAAAACTGGGATTAATGATAGCTACCATATTTGAGCTTCCTACCACCTTAAGGAAGTTATTTAATTTTTATGACATCCCCATGAGGTTAAAATGTGGACTCTAGATTTGGGGGTCAGAAAACTACAGCCAGTGGGCCAAATGCAACCCTCTGGCTGTTTTTATAAAGTTTTACTGGAACACAACCACGCCCCTCAGTTTGCATATTGTCTATGGTTGCTTTCATGCTGCAGTGGCTGAGTTGGGTTGTTGGAGCAGAGATAGTGTGGCCTGCAAAACCTAAAATACTTACTGTCTGGAATGAATGAATGAATGAATAAACCAATGAATGAGTACTATCTTTTATAAGAAACATGGTAGAACAAAATTACAAAAATAGTTTTATCATCATACTTAAGTACCGGTAAGTGGCTTACAATTTTTTTTTATGTCAATTTATATTTAACTTCTGTGGTTTGTCTGCATCCAGAACTAGATATAAATAGCCATATATTGCCTAGCCGTGTATCTGTAGGCCCCAAAAGGGCCTACATTAAAAAATGGATAGGCTAGTGTTGGCACGGGAGCTGGCATTCCTAACATAGTTTAGGCACCAGCAGCGTCGAGGGGGAAAGCCACTCTACCCACCAATGGACTATATGATTGCCAAGGTCAATCTCCTTGGAGGCTCCTTGGTGAAGCAGCTGTAGAACTCCATGGCTTTCTCGCCTTAGTTAACAGCTGAGCTTTTGCTACATTGCCTCAAAGATTTGGTAGAGATTTTATGCAACAATGAACTAGGCACAAAGAGGGTGCCTGGCCAAAGGCAGTTTCCAAAGGCCATTTCCTGTGCAGGCATTTCAAGAAGCTGGGTATTTCAGGGCTCTCACTGCTCATACTCTTTGGGAAGGACGCTTTCCTCCCCAGTGTTTCTCTTCTCCTGGGCAGTGAGTTCTCTACCAGCAGTTGGAAAGTGGGTCACAAATTAATCTGATACAGAAATTCACAGATGTGTATATATGAAATCCAAGGTTCCTGATCCAGAAACGTCCCTCATTTATTGTCCCCCTTCCTCTGAGAGAGCATCACACAGGGAAACAGCCTCTTGTTGCAGAGGGAAAAAGGCCGGGAAACAGCACAGCTTTTGGTGGCATTACCACTTGTCATCCTTCCTTTTTATTCATGTTTCCTTCACCTTTTCCTTTTCTTAATTATTTTTTTCTCTTTCTCATCTTAAATTCTCATTTAATATCCCTGAGGTTTTTTTAAAATTTAATTTCATTGTTGTCATATTACATTCATCTCATTTTTCTGCCCTGGGCTTTTTTTAATGTAATGACTGGTTAATAAGCACCTCAGGGTAATCTGTAAGAACAGAGCAATCTTACTGTCTGACTGGCTGTTTGCTTTAAGCATTGTTTAAATAAAACATACTCATTTACACACACATACACATACACACCAGTTTTAAACAGGTATTCATCATTTGAACAAAATGTAGCCATATATGGTTTAAAACTAGAGATGGGAAAAGAATTTGTCAATAATTCCTAAGTCCTAAATTTATATATTTTTGAGATAGAACTTGCAGATATTTGGAAAAGACAAAGCTGTCCTATTCAGAGAAAAGATATTTATTTAAAAAAGAAAAAAAAGGAGGGAAGAGGGAAAACCAATGTCCCTAGTTTCTATAATTTAATTAGACAGTTAAGTGAGTTGAAAATTTACATAAAAGTTACATACAAAGCAGAACTAGATTAATAAAAGAAGCTCATAAATGTAGGCTTAAAATTTAAGAATAGAAATGAAACAGAGCATTTGGAATGAAACACGTAAGTGTCAGAAAGCTTATGGTTTTTCAGGTATATTAAACTCCTGAGACTAGTGTCAGACTATAATTGTCTTTCACGCCTTATGTATTTTCATTGTGTGCACTGCGTTAATATGTCTCTGATTTGAGCTAGTCATTTATCCCCAGACTCAGAGAAATATTGGATATTCCTTGAGTTAATAAAGTGTGAAATGACTTTAATGCTTCAAGGGAGATATAGTATCAATACCAGTCTTGCAAAATGTTTTTTGAAAGCAGGGTTTATCTTATCCCACCTGCATTAGAAAATTTAATTGACTTAGTTATTTCCTCTTTCTCCAAACCTCCTTATATGGCAAAGAGAAAACGAGAACCCACAGCAGCAAACAGTTTCCCTCCCATAAACCTGTCCTCCTGAAAACCAAGAGGGGTGGGTTGGGTCACAGTTTCTTACTGGTTCCGAAGCCAGTGTCTTAGTAGATTTAACGCTCATTTGTTTGGGATTTGGATACCCAACTGGTAATACTGTGTCCTAATGCTGAAATCTAATTCATGGGGAGAATCCTGAAGCTCTGAGTTTTATTTGCATGGGCTGTTGTCTCCAAAACTGCCAGAGAGCAGCCAGTCAGGCGCAGGCGTTTGGTCCCGGTGGCACCTGGGAGTTCCTCCTTACTTGTCTAGATCCTTCAAGTGAGAACTGAGCAGACCTACCCATGTTACACTGTCCGTAATAAAACAAAGCCAGGATGACTGTTTTAGAAAAACCGTTGGCAAACATAACTGTGGCGAATCTAGTTTTGTTTCTCTAAAGCAGCATGGAGAGAATCTATTTTTGTACAAAAATAAATATTGACTGTAGCCCGTAATTTACAGCCACATTCCATTCCGTGTGGAGGGTCCCCCTCTCTTTTCCTCTGCTGCTAAACAGATGTAATTTCCTATCACACACACACTTTTTTCTTTTTTAGCTTAAAGTGCTATCTACCTCTGTTCTTTTGTCAGGGATTTTATCAAGCATGTTTACATCAAAATGCATCCTGATCCCCAAAGCTGCCTCACCACTGTATCCTAGTTACAGGCGCCCAGACTGCTGGGCTCTTGGTTCCCCAATCGTGGCTTTCTCTCACCCATCTGTTGGGAAACCACTAAAGCCCATACTGGGTAGACAGGTTGGGGAAGGTGGGTGCCATGTGCTTAACTGGCTGACGTACAGCCTCACTGAGACTTGGTGGGACTGACAAATGCCTCCTTAAAAAGAAGCCTGGCGCTTAACATCATCATATACAAAAATTGACTCAAAATGGGTCACAGACCTAAGAGTAAGAGCTGGAACTATTAAAGTCTTAGAAGAAAATATAGAGGAAAAGCTTCATGACAATGGATTTGGCGTTGATTTCTTGATATGACACCAAAAGCATGGGCAACAAAAGAAAAACCAGAAAACTGGACATCAAAATGAAGAACTTTCGTGAATGAAAGGACACTATTAGCAGAATAAAAAGGCAACTCATGGAATAGGAGCAACAAATTCCCTAGAATATTAAGGATTAATATCCAGAATATATAGGAAACTCCTACAGTGCAAGGACAAAAAAAAAATAAGTAAATAAATCAACCAATTTAAAAATGGTAAAAAGGCTGAATAGGCATTTATCTAAAGGTGATATCCAAATAGCCAACCATCATATGAAAAGATGCTCAACATCACTAATCATGTGGTAAATACAAATCCAAACCACACTGCTATACTACTTCATAACCATTAGGATGGCCACTATGAAAGGAAGGAAGGAAGGAAGGAAGGAAGGAAGGAAGGAAGGAAGGAAGGAAGGGAGAGAGAGAGAAAGAAAAGAGAAGAGAACAGGAGAGAAAAGAAAGAGAAAGAAAGAAAAAAGAAAAGAAAGTTAAGAAAGAGGCAGAAAAATAACAAGTGCATGCAAGGATATGGAGAAATTGGAACCCTGTGCATTGCTCATGGGAATATAAAATGGTGCAGCTGCTGTGGAAAAACGGTACACTGGTTTCTTAAAAACTTAAACATAGAATTAACATACGATCCACTAATTCCACTACAAGATATATATTTCAAAGAATTGAAAGGAGGGATTCAAACAATTATTTGTACACTCATGATCATAGTATTATTATCCATATAGCCAAGGTGAAAATAGCCCAAATGTTCATCAATGCATGAAAGTATAAACAAAAGGTGGCATATATACACAATAAAATAGTATTCTACCTTAAAAGGGAAGAAAATTCTGATACATGCCACAACTTGGATGAGCCATGAAGACATTTTATTAGGTTCTGAAAAAAGCCAGACCCAAGAGGATAAATGTTGTATAATTTCACTTAAATGAGATAATTGGAATAGTCAAATTCACAGAGATAGAAAGTAGAAAGGTGGTTACCAGGAGCTGGGGGAGGGAGGAAAGGGGAGTTATCATTTAATGGGTACAGAGTTTCCATTTGGGAAGATACAGAAGTTCTGAAGATGGATGGTGATGTTTGCACAATAATATGAATGTATTTAATGCCTCCGAAATATACACCTAAAAATGGTTAAAATGGGAAATATTATGTTATACATATTTTACCACAATAAAGAGTCATGGAAAACCAGAAGTTATTATATGAAATAAAAAGAATAAAAAGGTATGCAGATGTTTTATAAGAGGATGGAAAAAATGATCAGGAAAAGGATTTCTAGGTTATACAGATTTTTTTCATGTTTGCAATTCAAACTGCAAAGAGAAACAAATGACCAATATATTAGCAAATGAGACATTGTACCTGTGTGAAATGTCAAAAAGGTGTCTGTGTTGTTCCATGATTAAGATTAGAATCATTTTGTGGAACTATTATAATTCCTTCATGCTTTTAGTTTTTTCCCAACATAAAAAAAAAAATTTTTTTTTAAGGCACAAAGCAAACCAGTCTTATGAAGTAGCATAAAAATCTGAGTAGAGAAGCATCCAAAAAATATTTATGAAATATCTACTCTATGTTACTATGCAAGGGACAATCTACCTGAGGGAGGAAGATTGGTTGGCTGGCGCAGACTTCCTCACCCAAGTTTGGCCCATCTTTCCGAAATTACCCAGTACACCTGGGTAGGAGAGCCACACAGTCTTAATGCTTCTGGCAGGTGCAGGGGGGAATGGAAGGAGAGCTAAATATTCGTGAACTTATTAACCCCTTAAATCTGTGTGGTGTGTTCCGAAGCTAAAAAATCTGATTATTAATAATAAGAAATATGAATAGTGCAAGAGTACACTTTTAGTATGTGTGTGTTTGGGGGGCAATAGGTACCAGGATGAGGATGCTGATTAGACAGAACTAATCTGCAGAATCTACCACTTAAACAATTCTAGTCATTATTCTATAAACCTTTCTGTGAAGCCATTGACCATTCCTTTCCTTTGGGGGCCCTTGGCCTTTGGTAGTTTATCTGTTATTTATGAATTATAAATGTTAAGAGCTAATGAAAACCTTAGAGGCCATTTTGAAGGATTTTCCTATTACTTTAATTTTACATTTAAAAAACAATTAACTTGAAATTTTTTTCTTAGTATTTAACACAGGGAAATGTGATTCCCCTAAAGAAACCAATGTGTTTTTATTGCTGGATAATGGAAGTGATACAATACATCATGTTGTTCACAATTAAATTTAGGTATCTACATAATGTATTTTTAATATTTTACTTATTATTTTTAGAGGGGGGGGAAGGGAGAGAGGCAGACAGGGAGAGAGACATCAATGTATGGTTGCCTTTCACCTACCTCCCACTATGGACCTGGCTGGGAATCGAACCAGCAACCTTTGGGTTCCCAGGCCAGCACCTTATCCACTGTGCCACCAGCCAGGGCTTACATAATGACCTTTATTGTTGCTTTTATTGTTGCTTTCACTACCATGTGTACTTACATATTTTTTCTTTTAATTTAATTTTTTAATTTTAGAGTGAGGGAGAAAGAAAGGGAGAGAAATATTGACCAATGCTTTCCACATGTGTCCCAACTAGGGACTGAACCTGCAACCCAGGTATGTGCCCTGAACAGGCATTGAACCGATGACCTTTCTCTTTGAGAGATGACACTGAAACAACTGAGCCATACCTGGCCAGAGCTGTACTCTTATCTTTTTACTAAAAACAATTTCAGATACCTTTTTAGATATAGAGAAACTGACCCTCTCACTTTAAAGAAAAAACAGGTCTTGAGACGATTAAGTGGCCTATCCAAGTTAAGTATTTTTAAGTTCCTTGTTTGAACTCCCAACTGAATTAAGCTTCTTATAGACAATGAAAAGAGTGTTTTTTTGTTCTCCTGAAGCACATAGTACAGAAATGAACAAAAGCGGTGATAACAAATACCTAGTGATTGAATACAAGCCTCAAGAATACTTTTCCCCATAAAGAGATCCAAGAGGTGGGTGTTGATGCACAATGTGGATCGAATGGCACTGTCTTCTACTGTAGAGACCTGACATTGGTTAAGGCTGGGTTGGCCCAGGGGAAGGGAACAAGCTTTTATCTCCTGAGCTTCTGTAGAAATACTTATGATTTTAATCCCCCTTAAAGTGATAGAACTTAATCAACACATGCGTGCACTGAATAACATTCCCATATGTAATGGCAGAACAAGTGTAATTTGGTACATTTCTGGAAGACAGTTTGACAATATCAAGAGCTTTACACTGTTTGTTAAAAAATAGTTCCTTTTCATTAGCCCAATATTCCATTCAGGGAATCCCCCCCGACCCCACCCCCAATAGTAAGACCCTGGCTGAGTAGCTCAGTTGGTTAGGGAATTGTCCTAATACAAAAGTTGCAGGTTCAATCCCTGGTCAGGGCACATACAAGAAACAACCAATGAATGCATAAATAAGTGGACCTACAAATAGATCTCTTTCTCTCTCTCACTCTCTCTCCCTCAAAATAAATAATAATGAGAAAAGAAAATAATCAGAGACACAGGTAAAATTGATAGTCAAATATGTTCACTACAGTGGTATTTATAATACAATGTAATGAATATAATAGTATATATTTATATGTGATGAAACAAATACAATGTTCAACAGTATGGAAATAACTAAATAAATTATGGCACAGATGTAGGCTAGAATATTAATTTCATGTTCTCAACTATGTTACCCTTATTAAATCACATTTTAGGATGTATATGAAATATTGAAAAAAAACAAGGAAGAAATAAATATTCCATAATGTTAATTGTGGTTTCTTTGGAATATGGAATTATAAGTAATTTTATGTTTATTTTCATTTCCAGGTTTCCTTTAATAAATATGCTTTTGTAAAAAATAAAAAATATATAATTTTTTAAAATTGGCTCTCCCAAGTCCCTGAATTCATGGACTGTGTCCAGATCCCAGCCTAGAGGATATGAAAAGAAGGGATTTTGGGGGATGGATGGGGGGTGAGTTGTTGGGTACACCAGTGTCACCAGGACCCTTCTCTGGCTGCAAGGATCTCCTGCCTTTACCTGTTAAATGTGTGTGAGGGCTGTGGCTATGACTGGGGCTATGCAAGGTTCCAGGTGAAGATGATACAAGTCACCTCTTTCTTTTATACTTCCCACCCCTGACATAGCATACTTAAAATTATCACCCACAGAATAATAATACCTTCTATCTGTAAGGAATTATATAGTTGTCAAAGTATATTTACATATGTTGTAATTCACTGGATTGCCATGAGTTAGAGTCTGATACGACAATTACTTTTAGCTTACATGACAGGTGAGGAAACAAATTAGAAAAAGGATGAGGATTGCTCGAGAACATACATGTATCTTCTATAACTGGTACAAAGGATCCTTCCTGTGTCCAACCCTTCTAAGAAACAATGCCGATTAAAATACCCTTAACCCCTTTTGGGGGCATGTAAAAGACAAATTATAAGCAACACATATTATTCCTTATCTCTTAACTCCTAAGATATGCTCATATATGCATAGCATACAGCAGCAGTTTTTTCTCTTGAGCTACAAGCATGTTAACAAAGAAATAAGTATCTATATTGTGGGTTCAAAATGACTTATTTTGTATAACCGCTTATGTTGTCACATAACAGCATACCAGATGTACATTGTCTAAATAGCAGACATCTTCGTTGAAAGGAATGAAAATTATAATTGTCCTTAAGAAGAAAAGGACACCAGCTGGTGTACTCACCCAAAACCACCAATTTGATTTCTCTGGTCCGTTATAGTTTGTGGAACAAGAATTTGCAGGACAATTCAGGCAACTTGCTTGGGATTTCTCAGTTCAATTTTGAGTACCCTTTGAGGCAAATCCTATGGGGGACAAACAAAGTTCAAAATGTTTTCTATTTCAATGTAATTTTTCATGTGTGTATTATAAATCTGGGACCATTTTCTTAAAAAAAAATGGACTACCATTATTCTATCATATTCGCTACAAACTAAGAAATGCAACCTTTCTTCTTCTTCTGATCCTGGTACAGGGAATAGTTATAAGAAAATGGCCATTTTCTTCCATTTCTTATATTTTCTCCTTCTGCCTTCTTTAGAGCACCCATGACTTCAATATAAACAATATAATGTTTAGGAAGGAATGCAGCTATAGCCCATATTTTATGCTTATAGACCCTTAAAAGCTGAGGTGGGTCCCTTTATAGATGGTCAAGCCTAGCTCATGGGCTGCCCCTCCTCATTTGGGGGCTGACGCCACACATCACTGGGAGATCCTCACGCTCTTTCCTGCTGAATCCAGAGGGGGTCCAAAACACCACTGAAATGAGAATCACCACCCATTACCAACTGCCTAGAGTTGCGGTGAAAGTGACTTCCTCCTCTGCCCTCAAGTGTGCAATTAAGACTGCTGAGAATGTTCTTTGCACGAAGAGTCCTACAAAAAATAGGATTTGGGGTCCCAGGATAAAGGACTTCAAAGTTATGGTATGGAACATATTCAAATTAAGGAAACTTAAGTTTAAGATAAGGGTATTTCGGATGAGACATTAAAATATATCCTATGCACAAAACCCTTGCCTTTATCTGACATCTGGATACACAGCCTGCCCAACTGGAAGAACATTCTCTCCCAGCTACTGAGAGCCCTCATTGAGCCATTCAATCTGCTGCAGTGGCTGCAGCACCAGACTAGAGGCCAGAAGACTAGTTGTTATTGTTGTTTTTTAAAAGCTTTTATTTATTTACTTTTAGAGGAAGGGGAAGAGAGGGAAAAAGAGGGAAAAAGAGAGGGAGAGAAACATCAATGCGTGGTTGCCTCTCGCGCACCCCCAAATAGGGACCTGGTCTGCAACCAGGTATGTGCCCTGACTGGGAGTTGAACCAGTGACTCTTTGGTTTCCCAGGATGGTGCTCAATCACTGAGCCCTACCAGCCAAATAGTTTTTCTTTTTAAATTTCCCCAACTTTACTGAGGAATAAACAATTGACAAATATAATTGTATATATTTAAAATGTAGAGCATGGTAGTTTGATAGATAAGTTTTACTTCTAGCTCTGAGGTGCCTTTTTCTGTGTTCTTAGGCAAGTCATTTTACCTATTTGAGCCCAAATCTGTTCCACTAAAGGAAATTAGGAGTTGAATAACCAGTAGTTTCAAAATGTTTGTTTTGCTTCATTTCTTAAGGGGTAGCACCCTTTCTTCCACCCGAAACTTACACAGCTACAGAAACAAAACAGGAGCTGGCTGAGGTGGAGGTGGAGGATGCTATGGGAGGCATGTCTAGCTCACCACAGATTCTGCCCATCGTCTACTGGGGCCAGGCGGGGACCCCGGAGGACCTTTAGGACTGGAGAGCACAGTTTGGAACCTGTCGATTCAATGGCCTCTAAAATCAGTTACTCATTCTGCTGTAACTATCTATATTACAATAACTGCCAAGCATTCAATGGGATCCATGATCTGATAGGAACACATGCAATAAAACCAAACCAGGAGCTGATTTTAATCCTTATTATTAATGATTTACTGGGGGAGGGGGGTGGGACATGCCACACCCTCACATAAATTGTAGAGTAACAGCTGTTGGAACTATTTTCTCCCTAAAGGAGCTAATCCACACCCATGACTGTGACAATAATTTCCTAAATGCTGCACCCTGAATAATACCTAACGATCAACATCACAGTGTTTGATAAGTAAAAATAAATTACAAGCTGTATCCTGAAATTAATCCTACCCTGCCAAGGCAACAGAATAAAAAACTTCTGTATTTACTAGCTCCGTGAATTCAGACAAATTTATTCAATTTTCCTGCACTTCAGTTTCCACATCCACAAACTGGAGATAATTCCTTGCAGAAATGTATGGCGAGCACAGAAAATACTTAAAAAGCACCATTCCCAGCATATATTATTTGTATAGAATTGTGTTTTCTCTTTTTCCCCCTTTAAGAACTACTATTATGGTAATGGGCATGTAAATTCCCTTGAATTGAGAGCAAATTATGAATATATAATATAGAATTACAGGTTTTATATAGTTGCTATTAGAAAGAAGGGTTATTGATATGCCTCTCGCGGCTACATAAGAAAATTTCCTTACAATGAAACACTTAGGTTCGACAGTTTGTTTCTAGAATAACTCCAAACACATTTCATAAAATTTTGAATGTTGTTTCGCCACTGAAACCTTTAAGCAAAACTCATATGACATTTTTGCCCTATGGTGTCACATCCCTCCTAACACACTGTTAGGTACCCATGGCACTCCCTTTGAGAAGTCTAACCCTGGTCCAAACCTTTAATTTGACTGTGGAGAAAACTGTTTCACCAAAGGTCACATAATTTGGTCAACTAATAAGAAATGGTTTCCGGGCATTAATTGGGTTCATTAATTCACTCCAATCCCTTCACTCACTCATTCTGCAAAACAAGTATCCAT
The DNA here is from genome assembly GCA_004026585.1 of Noctilio leporinus. Lineage (NCBI taxonomy): Eukaryota > Metazoa > Chordata > Mammalia > Chiroptera > Noctilionidae > Noctilio > Noctilio leporinus. Next base: position 451,839 of record PVIW01000383.1, on the reverse strand, counting down.
ACTGCTCACCTACATCGTGGAGTCTTTATGGAGACCAAAGAGTGAAATTTTTCTAGATTCCAGTGGAAGGAGAAGCTATTCTGAACTGACCGCGTGGTTTGTTTTCACTTGGGGGCAGAGTGTGGGTGTGTGAGTCTTAGAGCTATAGGAGTCTCTCTTTAGCAATTGCTTCTTTGACATCATCTTCATTTGTCTACCTTGACATTTTACCCTCTCTTCTCGTCATAACACAGGTAGTCTTGAAAGCTATTTCAAATCCATTTTTGAAATGGGACAGGGTATAAATAAATACATGACATTAATAAATGTGTCTTTCTCCAAAAAGATGCTCCAATTAAACAGCAAGTTCCACATGACGTTCTGCTAGCTTCTCAACTTTCAGTGATAAACCTCGGCTAAAACTGACCTCCTCATCCCTGCCCTTCACCACCAAGGAATGAGAGTTCTGTTTCTTAAAAACAAATCCTTTCTCAAGGGAAACTAATTGCCCACACCCAGGGATGCTGGTACATGGGTGTCGGGCTTCCAGGAAATCGTGGGGCAAGAGTCACATAACGGAGTTCTAGTTCGCATTGCCACCAGCACCATCTGACCATGGGCATGGCATTGAATTGAAGCTGATAGTTACACCTCGGGCAAGGACTGCTATAAGGATAAAATAACATACTATGCCCAAAAGCATCTTGTAAACTGTGAACCACCATATCCTGCCTAGATGCGAGCAGCAGCCTCCCAAGCAACGTTGTCCCCTCCACTCTTGCCCACTTCACTAAGCCTAGCTCTCCCGGCAGGCAAAGTGGCCTTTTGAAAACACACAATTGGACTGTATCACCTTCCAGCTTAAGCCTCTGAACAGTCTTCCCACTGCTGTAGGATAAGGTCAAAATTCTTGGTAAGTCCTGCACGAGAGACTTTGGCTCCTGTGTTGGCCCCATCTTGTGTCAGTTTCCCCCCTGCACATGCTGTTCCCTCACCAGCCCACTGCCTAGCCAGCTTATATTCTTTGGAAGGTATCCCTGGAGCCCCAAGTTGCATATATTACATATAACATCATATAATACCTCATAGCACTCCTCCTAACACTAGGTTGAAAGAAATGGACAGTTTGGAGGGCAGAAATGGTAGACTACTGGCAATCTATTATCATGTTTAACCTTACAATGATTGGATGATAGTGGTCATGTCCAGTCAACTGTAAACTTGACCAGGGCAAAATCTGATTTACTCCTATAATCCCAGTGTCCCACACCCCTAACCCTAGCACCCAGTAGGTGCTTATTTCTTTTAGTTCATGTGAGACGCTACTACTGAGGTGTTACTACCATTTTTAATGCTTAGCATGTAATTTTCATATTATTATTGGTTGTAAAAATTATATTTTCTTTAAATGCTATGTGCCATTGGAATGAAATGAAGAAATAACATGCAAAGAAAAATACTTTTTAAGATTTTCACTTCTGGTATTTCTGGGAGGCATGAATCCTAGTAAGTAGAATACATATCATCAGGAATAAAGTTAACCCACTAGTGTGGTAGCACTTGAATTTTTTTTTTTTTTTTTAACTCAAATGTTTCTCACTGAAGGGCAGAATGAAGACAACTCAGAAAGGAAACCAGATGGTTTGGATTTGTCTCTTTTTACAGCTTCTGTACACAACAGCAAATCAGCTAGTGGGGAAAAAGGTAGCATCCGAAAGAGTGCTAGACTTGCAACAGGAATTGTAAAATACACTTCCCAATGACATTCAAAAGCAACGCACCCCAAAACTTATCCAGCTATGCCATATCTGGTGTCCCTCATGAATGGACCAGAGCCAAGACCAAGTCTAAACCAAGGTGGGATGCCATATGGGGTAGAATACGCTTGTTCACAAGCTACGTAATTTAATGATATTAATAGCATTAATAACAGCTGAATTTCAGGGAGTGCTTACTGTGCACCAGGCATTGTGCTGAGCACTTCTTATGCACTGTCTTATTTAATCACTACCACATTCCCATGATGCAAATTCTATAGTTATTTTCATTGGGGAGAAGAGGAAACTAGGGCCCTAAGAGGCTTCTCATTGGCTAAGGTCCTTGGCTGTAAGTGATGAAGCTGGGATTCAAACCCAAGGGCTCCAAGACCAGCATCTGGGCTCTTAACCCTTCTGCCGTATGGAAGACTCCAGCTGCTTCCACACCTGAGTCAGGAAGAGTAAAGTTGTGCTATACCCAAAATGGTGAATTATACGTATTTATATTGCAGCTTTAGAGTCACTTATAATTCAAAACTTGGCATTGCCATAACTCCATGGACTGTCAAAGCCCACCATCTAAGAATTTTTTCTAAAGTCCCAGGATTCAACTTTAAGCAGTGAAAGGAAATAAAGGAGTTCAATATTACGGCTGAAGAGTAAAGAATGTCGGAGACTCATAAATATCATAGGTTCAAAAATCCCTCCTTATCCAATTTGTTCCCCAGATTCTTGAAATGCTGTCACATTTTGGAAAGCTTTTCAGAAATCTCGGACACCCACAAAAGAAGTAAACAGAGCCTGTGATTTCATTTTCTACCACTTGATCTCTAATTAGACTTGCTTTTTTGTTACATTAAAAAAAAATTACCCCTTTTAGCAGTATTCACACCACATAAATTGTATTTTAAAAATAAATACAAATGACTAATTCTTTACATGATTATTGAGATACCACTCCCCCCTCCCCCCTCCATCTTCGTGCATTAACATTTGACCCTTTTTATAATATGCACCTTGAACCAGTGAAACGTAAGGCACCAGCTAGTTACTCATTAAACATGGGTGCCAAGGGCTGACTTATACAAATTACATTGTTGACTGCCTGGCCTGGCCTGTGTGCAGAAGTGGAAAAAAAGCAATCATCATAGCTGTGAAATTCTGTCATATCGGCAGAATTGAACTACAAATTGCAGCAATTCATGCCTGACCTCTGATCTCTGAAGTTAGTCTACAACCTTTGACCCGCAGCGTGGGGTTCAGAAACAGCAATGGCTTATACTGGGGAAGATGGCCAACAAGCACTCCTTGCTGTGAATAGTTAACTTTGGGACTGCTGGTCAACCCACACCACCGGCCCCAAGGAGTCAACCAGAGTAAGTGACTATGAGGGAGACATGGAGAGTGCATCTTGAATAAATCTAATAAAAGTAGAAAGTCTCCATGTAAAACCTTTTAAATGAGTATTAAAAATAATAAAGAAAAGGGGGAATCTGAGATACCTTAAATCATTGAGCATTTATACTTAGTAATATGCACCCTAAAAATTCTCTTTACAAATTAAGACAAAAACACAATTTTAACTAAGCTCTTTTAAAAATTTCACCGAATGGTAGCATCTCTTGTATGTTGTATTTTTGAACAAATGTATTATCTAATTTCTGTTATAAAATACAAACCATACTAAAATAATCTCTGGGGAAAACCAATAATGGGAAACCAGTTACACTTTTTTGTAGCTTCTAATACCTTCTAACACTAAGCATTAGATGCAGACTAATGACAATAATAACATACATTTCTTATGTATACCTTTTGTTGCAACATTGGTTTATCATTTTATTCATAATGCGAAAGGGTTTTCTTTTGAGAATTAGCTTCAAATGCTATTCAAATTTGCTCTATTTCCAGGTAGGGAGAAGCAAATGATTCTATTTCCCTTGTTTCTTTGAATGAATATTAGAACAAATCTCAAGGAGCACATAAAATATAACTAAACTACTCTTTATAATGAAAGTGAAACTTATTTGCAGTATTTAAAGCATATAATTTACATGAAACTAATTCTGTTTTATATACTTTACTATTGGTTTGAAAAAGTGATTGACATAAGAGTTTTCTTATTCCAGAACTTTTCTCAAAGAAAACTTTTTTATTGCTAACCTTTACATAGTAATTATCATAAGGCTAATTCTATTAACTTTTTAAATTATCTCATGTCTTATAATCATACATTTCTTTCTTAGAGGCAGACCCTGAAATGACTTTATTGATAAATTCTTGCTTTTTATCCATAGTTTAAACAGCAGCAATTTATGAAATAATGACTTTATTAAAGACCTAGTTTTTATAAGTGTCTAGTAAAGAGCTGCTAGGTGAACTAATTAAAAAAATGTCCATAACTTAAGAATTTTCATTTTGCTGCTGGTAAGATCAACTGTACAGTATTTGAAATTCTCACAAACTTTGCTTTTTTTTGCCTTCAATTAAAAACAAACAAAATGGATTACTTGTTTATTTGATCCAATATAAATTACTTTAACCAAACATAACCATCCTCTTCTCTCATACAATTAAAACAAGAAAGGTGTCCCCTACCTTTCCAGTCCTGAAAACTGGATGCGACAGGTTAATAGCAACAAAAGCTTTCCTTAGGCAACCTTTGCTCCTGATCCCAGGAAGTGCGTAAACCTGCTACACAGGGCTCAGGTCTCCTCATTGGTCAATGAGCTTTGGCCACTTACATGCCTTGGGAGTCATTTGCTAAGGGCAGGTGGAATGAGCTTTGAGTGGGTGGTACAGAAAGAAGGGAGGTGTAAAAACTGCCAGGTACAGAATGCTCAACAGCACCCTCGTACTTCATGGCACACCTAGTGTAACAAAAGGCCCAAGATGACAAGCTCTAGTGTTTCACAGAGGAGGAAATTTAACGGAAATATTTTATTCAAACACCAACACTGACTAAAGGGATTTTTTTTTTTTTTTTTTTTTAATTTACCTTTGCAGAATAAGATGGGTTACCCACTAGCTGTGCTGCTAGAGGCAAACAAGAAAAATAGTTAATTCTTACTTCAGCTGGGTTGTGGTGATTAATGAATAAATACATGCACAGTTCTTAGAAAATGTATTGGCATATAGAAAGTACTAAAAAAAACGTTACTGTGGTTTCTTAGAAATGTTCTAGTTTTATCAAATATTATATTTTTTTCTTATTGTGCCCGGGGTAAAAGATCTGGATTGAATACCCTTTATCTTTCCTCTTAATCATTACCAACAATCATGTTTACAAAAAGCCTGGAAGAACAAAATACTGGCAAAAATAATGCTTGAACTAAACTTTCATTTTCTTTTACTTTATCAGTTTGGAGCTGGAAAATGGATTTACTGGTAAGATGTGGAGAAAAAACAGAAGGGGCATAGAAAGAAAAAGGGAGAAGTGGTAAAACATGATTCATTGATAATAAAAACAGCCTGTACCTAACAACAGACCAGAAGGACCTGAGGCATTTAAGGCCAGTAAATACATTCCTTTTCAAGCAGTTAGGAGATAAAACTTCACCCACAGGCCGAGTCTGTCAGTCCAGGTGGGGAGAGCTGGGGACAGAGGAGCAGAAAAACTCAGGAGGGCTCCCGAAAGTCGTGTGACATCTGGGATTAGAGACCTTCTGAGCCAGGACAAAAATGAGCTCCATAGTATATAAAGAGAGAAACAAATCTGTAACTCTTCCTAAGACAAAAATCTCAAAGTAGTGGTCTTCAGTTTTCCCTTTGTGGTTATTCTGTAATTGTTAACAGTATTAAAATTCTTTAAGCCACAGCAATTTGAAGTAGCCCAATAGGATGTAAAAAGGCCACAATGAACAACAAAGTTTTAAGTCTATTCATCTACCTATATTTTTTTAGAAACATGGGCCCTGGCTGGTGGCACAGTGGATAAGGAGCCAGCCTATGAACCCAAAAGTTGCTGGTTTGATTCCCAGCCAGGGCACATAACCAGGTTGCAAGCCAAGTCTCCAGCCAGGTCTGTGGCTGGAAACAGGTGAAAGGCAACCATACATTGATGTCTCTCTCCCTCTCTGCCTCTCTCCCACCCCCTCTCTCTAAAAATGATAGATAAAATCTTTTTAAAAAAACAAATAAATAAAATAAAATAAATAAAAAAGACAGTTTTATTACTCACAAATAATCTAATCTAAAGTTATCAACAGTGACTAGAAAATACCAGAAAGTTAGTGCAGGGTCAAAATCCAGAACAAGTCTAAGATTATAATCATGTTAAATATATAAAACTAAATTGCTAGGTTCTGATTAAAGATATGGTCTTTGTAAAAAAACAATGCATGCCAGTTACAACAAATTCAAACAATACAGAAAGTACACCGAGAAAGGAAAAGGTACCATTTCTCCAACTGCCACTGTTGGCAACTCCTACTACACAGCCCTTGACGGAGGCAAAGGTATAACACTGCACATCAATCAATAGCATCACAGTGGACATGTCCCACTACATTTGCAACCTTAACTTATGAAAGATCTGGCTTACAAGCTTAAGTTAAGGAGGAAGGGTCCTTTGTCTTAACAAGTCACCTTTGTTTTGAGAGTGCAGTGACAGCAGTCAAACCTGAGGTCTGAGACTGCAGGGAAAAATAATACAGACTCAAAAAAGAAGCTTGAGACCAGGTAAGCCCTACAGTAAGTTTGAGAAAAGGAACAACAATTTGAAAAACGGAACAACTTCTAGGACAGGAGGAAATGAAGTGCTGGCGAATACGTAATATGAAAGCAGGAAATTGTTAGGTGGTCTATTTTAAACAAATCTAGTAGGACCACCTTTATATCCTACTAAGAGAATATTTTATATATATATATATATATATATACATATATGTATATATATATATATATATAGTTTAGTATTTTAATTTAACTAAAGGCTAGGATATACTGATGTTAAGGAACAAGTGAATGTGTGTTTGCTTTCTATATAATAGTAGTATATAATTTTCCAGATTTTATGCCGATTAGAATTTCAAAACCTTTGCTGGAAGTGTTGACTGTATGAACGCATGACTAAAGAATAAAAGGAAGGCAATGTACACACACACACACACACACACACACGCACACACACACACATCCCAAAGTACTAGCCTTCTGAAAAGGTGTCAACCACAAACCCTGGAGCCATGTAATAGTATTGGTGGTGTCAGCAGCGATACTGACCAGGAGACCAACTAATCAGCCCTGGAAAAATAAGCTCAGAGACAGGGAGGCAAGCTATCTGTGTGAGAATCCTGAAGGGAATGTGTTTATGACATACAGAACCCACCAGAAGAACGGCAACAATTTTAACAAGGACTTTGTCCTAGCATCAGGTATCATCTTATTTTTGGATTTGATCTCTTTTACGTCACTCAATATTCTAGGACATTTACTGAATTTCTGCACTGTGCTATTTCCTATTTTAGGCACTCTGGATGCAACATTTAATCATTAAAAAAAAAGAAAGAAAGAAAAGCCCTGCTCTCTGGAGTTTTATTCTGGTTGAGAGACAGATCATACATAAACTCATAAAAACACAGCTAATGCCAGGCAGTAATTACAGCTGTATACATGGTTTACATCTCTTTACCTCCCTCTTCCATCAGTACTTTAGACCAAAAACCATTCTTTGCTTTTATAAACCTGTATATTACCTCATGAACCTGTATGATTAAAACCTGCATAGTAGTCTCTTTTGGCTCACTTGTTAAATATCTCCTTAGTGGTATCAACAGGAAGAATTAAATAAGGGGCATTGTCATATCTGGGATGAGGAGTTTATCCTATCTGGACGTTAGGGAAAAATCTGAGAGCATTCATTTTTCAATTTAAATTTGCATCCTCTCAATTGGTACTGTTGTTTTAAAGAGTAAGGTTGTAAGAGTAGAACTTGTGTATTTCATTCACTTAGTATTATCAAGTACCTTTTTTAAAGGTCAGGCACTGTTCTAGGTACTGGGGCAATTGGAGGGGGCAATACAGAAAAATCCCTGCTCTCCTGAACCCTGTAGACTTGTGGGGGAGAAGACACTGAATGGATAAGCAGTGAAATAGAATACGTCAGGCTGTGAAAGAGCTAAGGAGGAAAAACCGCAGGAAGGAGAACAGAATATGTGTGTGTTGCAAGGAGGTGTCTGCATGGAATCTGACTTGCAAGGAGAAGTATATTAGTTATTATTTATTATAAAAATTATCAGCCCTGGCTGGTGGCACTGGATAAGGTGCTGACCTGCAAACCCAAAGGTTGCCGGTTCAATTCCCAGCCAGGGCAACATAACCAGGTTGCAAGCCAGGTCTCCAGCCAGGTCTGTAGCTGGAGGCAGGTGAAAGGCAACCATACATTGATGTTTCTCTCCCTCTCTCCCTTCCCCCCTCTCTGAAAAATAATAAAATCTTAAAAAAAAAAACAAAACGAAGCTTGTGAACTGTTCAATTGCTAGTGGGCTATGCTTTTGATCTAAGCATATATCTAAACCCATTTAAACTGTATGTGGAGGACATCCTGCTGACACAGCAGGGGTCATTTACTGAGGCCACAGGCAAGGCAGCAGACACCTTGCATGCAGCAGCGGGAGCCAGGTACATGGCACTGTGGGAGCGAATCCAGAGCAGAGAGTTGCTTTGAAGCAGAAGGAGCGTTGAATTCCTCTCTCGGGTTCGCAGAAGCTCTGGAAGGTTAAGTGGCCAGGCTGGGCTGTTCTGGGATCTCCATGCCCCTCACTCTAGCTCATTCTCTCCCCCTTCACCCTTGTTCATCGCTACTTTAGGCTTTAGGTCTACCTTCATTGCAGATACTGGGGTTCCTAACCCTTAGAAATGTTCACTCACTAACGTAGAGAGAGGAGGACAGAGCTGGGAATGGATCGGGACTGCTCACTTTTCTTCAGAGTCTAAGGTTAACTGGATGAGTTAATCCAAGAGCTTTGTAATATTGTATGATGTTGTGCCTTCAATAAAGCCTGTCTGTAGCATCTCAAAGTGAATGAGGGACTCGTCCAATAAATTAGATGAAGTATATAACCCCACTCCATCTCCAACCATCTCCTTGCCTCTCAAGCTTTACTTGAGCAAGAAACATTTTCTTTCCTTACTTGAAAATGTAAACGTGTCAGAAAAGCACAGTCATTCTAATGTTCTCCACTTTCCTGTGAAATGGGAGGTCATGAGGAGCCCACAGGCTTCAAGAACTCGTGTTTATTACATACAACACTGACAAGAGGCAGCCGATGAGAAGGCACATGGCAGAATCTTCACTTAAATTCATCATTTCTATCTATAATACTCCCTCCGTAGACTGGGCAGTTAACGAGGGTGTAAGAAGTGTGTGGTTCAGCCAAGTATTAGGTGAGTTTTGCTCTTTAATAATTAAAAGGTGTTTTACTGATTTCTTGAAAATTGCCACAGATATCCCCTAGCATTCTAGATTTACCAAATATAGTGTTTTCCCATTCTGATAGGCGTTTACTTAACACCTTCAGTAATATCACAATAACTCCCAGTTGCACTGGGTGTGGGAGGTGGGGGTTGAGAAACTCAGCCAAAGCCCTGGACCCTGATGTGGCCTCTAGTAACTTTTTTGAAGAAGCAATTAAATGCCAAACAATGAGAACCTGCAAGACAGCAGGCAAAATGAAGTGCCGTGTAGACATGGAGAGCCGTGCAGTCAAGTAGACAGCATCGTCAGGTGCACCAAGGCCATGCAGAGAGCTCACCAAAGGAAATGCCAGGACCCTGCATTCTGATCCACAGTCAGTAGGTTTCAACCACGGGCAAGCACAACCCTGCCACTTCAAAATATGCGTTTTTCTGTTCTGCTCACTTTGTGATTAAAAAACAAACAAACCAACCAAAAAAAAAAAAACCAAAAAAAAACCAAACAACCCAAAAAAACCCCACCTTTCTCTGCAGAATTTTAATTATTTTATTTCAAGAATTAGATATTAGCAATATTGGTATTAACCTGAACCATAACATATTTTATGATACCTTGGTCAACCAGGAAATTGAATCTTGTCACAGGCTTGAATAGCTGGTAAGGTGCTAAATAAAGTACGTGGTCTTTAAAAGGCTGTGACATTTTTTTCTTAAGATCTTTGGGTTCAGTTCTTGTTTAAGCTGATCAGTTTGTCGAACATATTCTTTTCTGACTTTCTATAATGAGCTCTTACTTTTTGGGAATGTAAAAGTAGATATTCTAAAGAAATTTAAAAGAAATACGGAAATGGTAGAAACCATGCAAAAAAAATCTAACGTATTAAAACATTGGCTACCGTGGATCTGAAAGCACAGGTTAAGTCATTAATCAGAAGCATGGGAATACATAAACTACCAACTGCAGGGCTGGTCAGTTTAAATAGGACACTAAAATTAGCAACGAGTGTGTGTTCAAGGAGAAGAACAACATAAAGTAGTACTGAAGCCAATCTTTGGACCTCATGAACCTATTTACTATGAACAAAGGGTAACTTTGCAAGAAACTAGATTTTGAATAGGTTTTGAATTATTCACTCATTCAATAAATGGCTACTGCTCATCAGCTGTGTGGGTCTTTTTTCTAGACCCTGGAGATGGCGTGGGACCAAGATAGACAAGGTCCTTCCCATCATGTTGGGGAAACATAATACACAAGCAAATATATACGTTTTGGGAGAGCAGTGATAAATGCTATGAGGAAGGATGAAGTGGGTCAGGAGGGAAAATGGGGGCTGGTTTGGTTAGAGTGGTCTGGGAAGTCCTTTCTCACTCAAGCCTGGACGTGATGTTTGGAAATGCAGAGAAAAGGCATCCCAGGGAAGGAAGGACAGACTAGGCAGGAGACCAGGCCTTGGGGCATCTGAAGAACAGCAGGGGAGTGGCAGGGAAGTAACAGAGTGAGCCAAGCAGGCAGGGGTCAAGTGAGGGCTTCCTACAGAAGGACTCGGGCTTCTATTGGGCCTAGTGGAGGATTCTGAGCAGAGAAGTGATGTGATGTGATTTCTTTTTTCTTGAGCTCACTGTGATGAGGAGAAGAAATCAGAGGCATGCAGAAGAAGCAGCAGAGGGTAGTTTGGGAGGTTCCATCACCCAGGGGATGGAGGTGATGGTGGCTTCAGGACAGTGGTGATGCCGGGCTGGCAAGGGGATGTTGACTTTGAGTTGTATTTTGAAGGCAGCGCCGCTGGTCAATGGATGGCATGCAGGGTGTCAGTGTGCAGGATGGCTCATGTTTTCAGCCTGAGCACCTGGAGGAGGGTGGTGTCATAATGCCTGTCGATAATATAGGGAAGATCTCCCCCTTTTTCCCCCTAGTATTATACTCTGTCCTAAGAGGTAAAAACACAGGTATACAGTGTGGGTGCTGCTAATCATCAAACAGCATATTAGAATGCTATTTTAAAAAATCTATGTTTAAGGCAACCAATGTCCTCAGTCCTTAACTCATCGGTCCTTTCCACTTCCAGTTTTCTCTGGTACAGTATAGTGTTCTTTAACTGAAAAGAATGTATACACTATGGATAACTGGTTTCAGAGCCAAGAAACAAATATATTGTGTGACTATATATAGTTGTTTTTAAAAGACTGTGAACACTTTTTTTCTTAAGAAATATATTGAATATATATATATATATATAGTCAGTGACTTAGATTATTAAAAGGGATAAACAATAAATTTAAGAAACACTATGAGAGGCAGGGGAGGGAGGGGAGGGCGCATACAAAAGGTGCAGACTCTGGACACTCTGCCAAATTTGAAAGAAATAAAGACTGGCATAAATAAGAGCCTGTCTGGAAAACTCAGGAAGCTTCCAGGGCCTCATGGGAAGTCAAGCTGGAGGATGTAATGAGTTCTCTCTCTCTCTCTCACACACACACACACACACACACACACACACACACACACTGCCATTCTCCACTCTACAGGCCTCTTTCCCCCCTACCCTTTGTCTGGCTGTCGTTAACTCCATCTGTCCTCCCTCCCCTTAGTTTTCTGCTTGGTCTAGTCTATCATTCTTTTCATATTGGGCTTCATAACCCTGTTTTAACTTATCTGCTTTTTCAGATATTTGTTATTGACCTCCCTTCTCTCTGACCCTCAACACTGACTGTGATCTAACATCTTCTTCCCTTGTCCCTGTATGTCCACTCCCCACAGTTACATTACTTGGCCTTTGCTTTCTATTCTTCCATTAAAAAAAAAAAAAAAAATTTCGATTCCCAGCCAGGGCGCATAACCAGGTTGCAAGCCAGGTCTCCAGCAAGGTCTGTAGCTGGAGGCAGGTGAAAGGCAATCAATATACATTGATGTTTCTTTCCTTCTGTCTCTCTCTCCTTTCCCCTCTCTCTAAAAAATAATAAATTAAAAAAAAATCTTTAAAACATTTCAATCAATTTAGATGTCCTGTTAGCTAGTAATATGAAGTATGCCAATTTACCTATCATAGATACATGAAATATGTTATTGTCTCTCTTCCAGGAATTACAAATGACTCTCAAACCCAACAAAATGTTCACCCTCACATTGGTAAGCAAAGTGTATATTAAAGCAAAATACTGTAAACAATTGTCACTTTGAACCAATAAAATTAGCAAGCATTTTTAATGAATATTGCTAAAATGTCACTTCAATAAGGTAAGTATAAATTAATCAAAAACATTCTTTAAAAAGGAACTTTATAGTACATATTAAGAGCCTTAGAAAATGTTCAAAGTCTTCACTTAGCAACTATGTCTTTTTTTAAAATTTTTATTGTTGTTGTAACATTCATCCCATTTTTACACCCTGCTCTCCCCTAGCAATTATGTCTCTAAGAAGCTATCCTAAAGCCCTAACTGGTGTGGCTCAGTTAGTTGGGTATAGTTCCTCAAAGCCAAAGGTTACCAGTTCAATTCCTGGTTAGAAAACATGCCTGGGGTGCAGGCTTGGTCCCCAGTCAGGGCATGTATGGGAGGCAACCGATCCATGTTTCTCTCGTGCGTTAATGTTTCTGTCCTCCTCTTCCTCCCTTCTTTCCCCTCTCTCTAAAAATAAATACATGAAATCTTTAAAAAGGAAGCTCTCCTAAAGAAGTAATTTAAAAAATGAAGTTTACATACAGAGATGTTTTATCTTAAAAGTTTTTAAATAAAAACAATTGAAAACTACCCAAATGCTTGACCTTGAAGGAACAGTTAAATAAATGGTGGGATATAAGCCACTAAAAATATCTGTGAAGAATTTTAATGTCATGAGTATCAAAGATTTTACCTAAGATTAAGAAAACAGTACATAAAACTGCATGTATCATGTGATCTCAACTGCAACTATAGCAAAATTTAACAAAATATTGACAGTGGTTGTTTCTGGGTAGTAAATGTTGAATATGAGTGATTTAAAATTTTAACTTTTATATACTTTTGGATTTTAGCATTATATACACATACATTTATGTTATTTATCATTAGCATGTATAAATTTGATCAGAAAAATTAGAACGATTTGATAAAATAAATCTTTGTTCTAGCCCCCATTCTTTCCTTTTCAGCCCGTCATTAAGTTCTGTGGATTATTTTGCTTTCCTTTCTCACCGACTGAGTTAGCTCTAACCATGCGCAGCCTCCACCCCGACCCCTTTGCCTTCCTGAATAACCATTTTCCCTGTAACACCCTGATAGCAGCAGGAAGAAGTGTCTACCTTAAGTAGGGTTGGGATCATGTTACCCCCATGCAGGGAATTTGATGTCATCCTTGGTCATCCATAACACTACAAGCTTTTGATCATAAACTGCAAACCTCTGGCTGTCTTTGACTACAAACCACAGCGCAATTTCCTTTTGTTCCCCTCAACCTCAATACACACACCCACATGCAAAATCGCCAGTAGTGCCAATCTATTTTCTCTAAAATGACCCTTGTTTTCCTTCCTAACACTCCCTTAGAATCATCATCTTCCCCAAGGCTTCTTACCCAGGTATCTACTTCTCTGTAAACAACTTTACTGCCACATGCTTAGAGCATTCCCTGCTTTTTAAATACATTTGGCAACAGTGTGCTTGCCATTTGCAATCAGCCTTGCAAAATGGATAGAAATTCCTGTTTCATAACAACATTGCCTAAATAGCAAATGCTTCTGAATACAAAAACTCTTAAGTCCATACATGCAAATTAAAGCCTATACCCAAAGTTTAAGACAATCTTGTAATAAATGAGACATACCAGTAGTCCAGTTTTTGGTTTATTGGTCCACATTGCTGTCATTTCCTTGCATGACAAGACAGCTACCTCTGAATTATATCCAAGGCATTTGCTTTCAACCTCTCTTCCCTGTCCAGTGAAGACAACATAACAGTTTCCCTAAGTTGGGTGCTCAAAAAATTGCTCTTGACAAGAATTTCAAACTATTGGTAAAATACTTTTGACTTATAACATGGAGCCCTAAACCCTAAGAAATTTTAGCTTATTAAGAGTCATTGTGGAACAAAAATGTCAAAGTTCAACCCCTTTATCTGTCTGGGGAACAACTATGGAAAATAGCAGGAAGAAGGAAAACCATGCTAATAGCTGCAACCTGACCAGCAGGGATATGCATGTGAGTGCCTCTTCAGCGCTTCCCATGGATTTCAGGCTTCTGATTGGACATCCATACACGCCCCTAAGACCTCAGCACTCTGACAGTCACCTCATGTCTCCAGCTTTGTTTTACAGTCAAGAAATGGCAATGGAGCCACTGTTCAATATGTTTTCAGTCAGAGCTGAAATCATCAGACCCTGAGTTCCAAGTGAAACTATGAAAAGACTGACATGAAAATCACTTTGCTCTGAAGTGTTGATAAAAACAATCATGTCATGGCTCCTTATAATTTCTCAAATGGATAATTTTTTGAAATTGGAAATACACATTAATGTGAAAATACACTTTTATGAAGAGGGAGCAGATACATCCCTCATACATAGAAGCATATCATTAACAGTAACTGCTTATTAAATTTCTTTTGGGTGATTGTCACTTCTGTATTGATTGGCAGTAAAACTACCAAAAAAAAAAAAAAAAAAAAACCCTCATGATTGACTGAAGAAATAGAATACCATGAATGGTGTTTAGTTCTTTTATATAAATGAAAGAGTAGCCCTGGCTGGTATGGCTCAGTGGACTGAGTGCTGCCCTGTGAACCAAAAGGTCGCTGGCTCTATTCCCAATTAGGGCACATGCCTGGGTTGCAGGCCAGGTCCCCAGATGGGAGCAAAAGGCAACTGATGAATGTATCTCACACATCAATGTTCCTCTCCCTCTCTTTCTTCCTTCCTTCCCCCTCTCTAACATAAATAGATAAATAAAATCTTTTAAAAATAAATAAGAGTAAAAATTAGAATTTAAAAAAAATCTCAATTTTTGTCTCTGTATATCCACATACACATGTGCCAGAAGACACATTAGTTAATAATTGAGCTTAGGTTGAAAAAGTAAACAACCAAACATAACAGCTAATGGTGAAACTGAGAATTTATCTAAATATCAAATTGAACTTTTCTTTCTATCAAGAACTGAGCACGGAATGGAACTTAGAAGTATTCACTAACATGAAATCAAAGACGACTACACATGAGGTAGGTTGCAACACATATAACGAAGAGTCAACTTTCTTAACATGCAAGAATTCTTACAAAAATAAGAAAAATATAACCCGATATGAATAGGCAGTTTGCAGAAAAAGAAAATTCTATGGCCAATAAACATAACAATATGTTCAACCTTATTCAAGTTAAATTTTTAAACAGAAATCTAAATAAACAGACTCAGTTTCATTTTGGATCTCAGAAGTCAACGCCAGCGCTTCTTAAAGCAGTCCCTGGACCAGCAGGGTCCTAAAGTTCCAAAAGCCACCACCAACTATTGCCGGGGAGGGAAACATACCATGAGCAACCTGTGGAGGCTCAAGGGTCATCTGTCAGCTCTTTCATACCACAGTGAAACTTCTACCGAGGATTGGCAGATGAAACCCGATGATACAAAAAAGAAACTAGAAATGAATCAGATTCTCAGGAACTGAGATGTTCCTTGAGGTTAGTGATTTCACCTCCACATCATCTATTTCTTTCCTGTCAAAAACCAGTGACTAGTGATGATGTACAGTACACACACACACACACACACACCCCTCTTCACCTGCCTCAGGGTGAGTGTGGCTTAACTTGGTACCTCAGCATTCTTTTAAAATAATATAAAGAGCTAGTGGCCTAAAAGTTTTGGAATATAGTAGACAGCCAATAAAATGTACTGAGTGATGGATGAGACTGAACTACAGACCTGGAGAGGTACTTGTGCTGCTGCCCCAGGCCCCTCTAATTACCTCATGTAGAACCTACAGTCCGGCAGCCCCAGTACCTCCATCTTTCACATCCTTATACACTCATTTGAAAACAAGAATGGCACGCTCCAGGTACAGAGACATAAATGACATGTAATTGTTATTAATAATATGTCTTTTGACTATTCATAATAAATTTGGTCTTCCAAAAAAATAAGTGTACTTTTTACCAATTGGATAAAATTGGATAAAATTTATCTTCTTGATTTATATACCAAACAAAGCTAATTATCAATTTGTAAACTGAGTTCTTTTCGTCACTTTTCCCCTGGTATTTTCTAATTTCTCTGCACCTATAGGGCCAGAGACATGAAGGGAAATCCACATCCTCTCTACTACTTAGTGATGCTTTTGATTAAAAAATAAATAAATAAAATTAATGGTTAAAGAAAGACATAAAGAAAGGGAAAGGAATAAAGGAAATGAGGGAGGGAGGCAGAATAACTGAGTAACTGAGTTCTAGTTGCACTTACTCTTCTAAATAAAAGATCTTGGGAGAAATCTCGTTAGAATATTTTACCTCTTCCCCTTGATAAAATAGAAATAAGTCTTTTCCTATAATAGCCTCAGAGATGTTATGAGGGGAAAAATATACAGTATGCATGAAAATATTCTTCATTTTCAGGAAGATAAATAATGTGTTATTATTATTATTATTATTAAAATGATTACCTATTATTTTAATAGTAAATATTTATATATCCAAATGGTAATAACACAATATTATTTAGCTATAGTTAATAAAATATTGCTTTGCTTGAACGTTATCTTAGCTAATACTCTTCATAAATAACTAGAGGTGGCTATATTTCCACTTTTATTTATTTTTTTATTTTTCATAATTCTTTTTTTTTTTTTTAAGATTTTATTTTATTATTTTTAGAAAGACGGGAAGAGAGAGAGGCAGAGAGGGAGAGGTTGCTTTTCACCTGCCTCCAGCCACAGACCTGACTGGAGACCTGGCTTGCAACCTGGTTATGTTGCCCTGGCTGGGAATCGAACCTGTGACCTTTGAGTTCACAGGCCGGCTCCTTATGCACTGTGCTACCAGCCAGGGCCCATATTTCCACTTTTAGAAAAGCTAACTAAATGTGCCGGAATAGGGTTGATCCATACCCCTTTTCTTGTTGTAAATGTAACGATCATTCTTTGGTTGAAGGATAAGAAATGCCCGTTAGGCACATAACTGTAGCCATGTGCCTGAAAGCTACAGTGGGTGAACATGTAATACCATGAAGCCTCAGGTAACAGGACTTTAATGTTAGCTCCTCTGGTAAGTTCAGAGAAGGACATTTCTACCCACCCACCCCCACTCAAGAAGAGAAGTTGAGGTACTAGAAAACCAAAATTAGAATTTTTTAGCGATACCATTTTCATAATTTATGGTACTCCTATCCTGAGTTTGTTTCAAATTTGTTAGGAAAATAGATTTCCTGCTGTTGTTTTCATATGATCATTATAATCTGGATGGATGATCAAATAATTAAAGTCTGTAATCTTTCTGAGAAAGGACCTCTTGTTCGAAAGTAACATCCAGGATTGCCACACCCCAGTTGGAAATATGTCTCAGCACCCGGTAGCACATGCAGGTGAGGTTACGGACGGTCAGCAAAGAAGTGCAAACTAATGGAAACGCAACTCAGGCCTCTGTAGCTACCTGAACACAGAGTTAACTCAGCATAGATCTGACCTAACAACGACCACAACAAAAAATAACAGCTAATCCTACTGAACATTTACCATGTGCCAACTCTGGGCTAAGTGAGTCACATGCTAGTTCATTTACTCCTTATGACAACACTATGGGTTAGTAACATATCTTTCCACTTATTTCATAAGTGTGTAAATGAAGCCTCTTCAATGGCAGAGACAGAATTCCTACCCAGGTGGCCAGGCTCCAGGGCCCTTGTTGTGATCCTAGAACCACAGTGCTACAGAGATGCCATCACAGTGAGAGGCCAGAGGTTCCTCCATTATTCTGTGTCCCTGCTTCATACAGTCAGTAGCCTTGTCACTCTGTCCCCAAAAGACAGTCAAAGGTACTGGCTCAGGTTCAGCATCGGTCATTCATACTCACAAATGGTCTTGTGAGATAGAGAAAGAAGACAATAATTGCAATGCAGTCAACTACCTAACCTTCTACTTTAGGAAACTAGAAAAAGAGGAGCAAACTAAACTGGGAATGGCAGAAGGAAGGAATGGAAAAAAAGGAAGATTGGAATGGAAATAAAGGACATGGAGAATAGAAAAACAACAAAGAAAATCAATGAAACCAAAAGTTGGTTCTTTGAAAAAATAAACAAAGTAGACAAAGCTTAAGCTAGAATGACCAGGAAAATAAGAGAAAAGATTCAATTTACTAAACTCAGGAATAAAAGAAGGGCTACCACTACCTAGCTCACAGAAATGGAAAAGATTTTAAGGGAATACTACCAACAACAGTATGCCAGAAAATCAGGTAACCTAGATGGAATGGACAAACCCCTAGAAAGACACAACTATTAAAATAGACTCGAGCCCTGGCTGGTAGCACAGTGGTTAAGGCGCCGGCCTACAAACCCAAAGGTCGCAGGTTCAATTCCCCAGCCAGGACACATAACAAGGTTGCAAACCAGGTCTCCAGTCAGGCCCATAGCTGGAGGCAGGTGAAACGCAACCATACACTGATGTCTCTCTCCCTCTCTGCCTCTCTCCCTTCCCCTCTTTCTAAAAAATAATGAAATAAAATCTTTTTAAAAAATAAATAAATAAATAAATAAAATAAAATAGACTCGAAGAAACAGGAAATCTGAATAGATGTATAATGAGTAAAGAGACTACATCAATAATAAACTATTTTTTTCCACAAAGAAAAGACCAGGAACTAGTTTTGTTAGTGAACTTTATTAAATGTTTTTTGTTTTTTTTTTAAGATTTTGTTTTATTATTTTTAGAAAGAGGGGAAGAGAGAGGGGCAGAGAGGGAGAGAGACATCAGTGTATGGTTGCGTTTCACCTGCCTCCAGCTATGGGCCTGACTGGAGACCTGGTTTGCAACCTTGTTATGTGCCCTGGCTGGGGAATTGAACCTGCGACCTTTGGGTTTGCAGGCCGGCGCCTTAACCACTGTGCTACCAGCCAGGGCCTATCAAATGTTTAAAGTATGATTACCACCAATCCTTCACAAACTTTTAAAAAAAATAAGGGATGGAACACTTCTCTATTTAATGAGGCCAGTATTACTCTACAACAAAGTCCAGACAAAAACATCACAAGAAAACTACATTAATATCTACCATGAATTTGTATGCAAAAGTCCTCAACAAAATACTACCAAAGTTGGCTTTCTACCACTCAATCAAAACCACGACATGAATTTGCAACAGGGGAGGATACAAAGAACCAAAATCTCCAAGGCCCTGCTTTTTTTTCTTCAAAGTACTTTTAAAAGGAAAATGTTTGTATTTTTAAAATTTACATTTTGTATTTTTGTACATATCATTAGGGGTCAGCCTTTTCTAATGATTTCAGGGTAATCAAACCAGTCTTTGGAGTATTGTCTATTCCACTTCTGACTTTACTTGTGTGCACCTATGTTCATTCTAATTTCAAAGGAGAAAAAAAACAAAAAATAAAAACACCTCATTTAAAAAAAAAGCAAAACAACTATTTTATTTTATTTTATTCCAAGCATTCCCATAACTTTTTGTGCATGTACTTAACTTTTATAAGTAGTTTATATGATACGGTTAAAAAGACCAAAGGTAAAGGTTGCTTTTTCTTCCTTTTTGTCTATGTAGTTGCTGTTCGTTCATATAAAATAAATATAAATATAAACCTGTTTGATTTATATTTAAAACAATATTGTCCAATAATCAACCAGAATTTTATTTTCCTGAGCTGTCCTAACAGCAACAGCAACACTAGCAAATTGAACTCAGCAACATATAAAGGATTATACACAGTGACCAAGAGTGATTTACCCCAGGAAACCAACGTTTTAACACAGAAAAGTCAATCAATCTGAGATGCCATATTAATAAGGAACAAAAACTATACAATCATTTCAATAGACATAAAATCAATAATAATCAACAACATATCATGATTAAAACACTCAGCATAATAAAAAACCAAGGGACTTCTTCAACCTGAAAAAGATCATCTATGAGAAACCCACAGCTAACATACTGCAAGGTGAAAGGCTGGAGGCGTTCCACCTAAGATCAGGAACAAAGCAAGAATGCCCTTTCTTTGCCACAGCTATTCAAGATAGTACTGGAGACTTTAGCCAGGGAATTCAGGCAAGAAGAAAACATAAAGGGCATTCCTATTGGGAGGGAAGAAATAAAACTGCACATATTTACAGGCGACATGACCTTGTATGTAGAAAGTCCTAAGGAATCTACTAAAACACTATTAGCACGAATAAAACAAGCTCAACAAGGATGTAGGACACAAGACCAGTACACAAAAATCAACTGTGTTTCTATACATTATCAATGAACAAGCTAAAACATGAGATTAACAAAACCATTTCATTTAAAGTAGCATCGAAAAAAAATATGAACACTAGAAAACAACTGTTGAAAGAAATTAAATAAGATATTAAGTAAGTAGGAAAACATCTCATGTTCTTGGATGAAAGATATAATATATTTTAAGATGGCAGTACTCCTCAACCTGATCTACAAATTCAACACAATCCCCTCAATATTCCAGCTAGCTTCTTGGAAGAAGTGGATAAGCTGCTTCTAAAATTTGTTTGAAAATTAAAGAGCCCCAGAATAGCAATAAAATCTTGAAAACAAATGGAGGACTCACATCTCCCATTTCAAAACTTACTACAAAGCTAAGTAATTAAGATAGTATTATACTGGCATATGGATAGACATAAAGATCAATGGAATATAATTGAGAGTCCAGAAATAAACAAACACACATCTATGGTCAAATGATTTATGACAAGGGCATTAAATCCATTCAGTGGAAAAAGAATAGGCTTTTAAGTAAATGATGCTAGAACAATTGGACAGCCACATGCAAGAGAATGAAGTTGGACCCCTAATTAAATATCATATACAAAACTAAATTACAATAAATCACACAAAATTAAGAGCTAAGACTCTAAAACTCTTAGAAGAAAAACATCAATGTAAATCTTCATGACCTTAGATCCGGAAATGGCCTTTTAGATATAATGCCAAGAGCACAAGCAACAAAAGGGAAAAAAAAAAAAATTAAAAGGGACTTCACCAAATTGAAAGTTCTTGTGCCCCAAGGGACATGATTGAGAAAATAAAAGAATAACCCACAAAATGGGAGAAAATATCGGCAAATTATATATTCAATAGGGGAGTTGTAGTTAAAATACTCTTAAAATGCAATAATAAAAGGACAAGTTTTATTATTTGATTATTTAAATTAAATGATTTAAAAATGGGAAAAGGTGCCCTGGCTGGTAGCACAATGGATAAGGCACTGGCCTGCGAACCCAAAGGTCGCAGGTTCAATTCCCCAGCCAGGGCACATAACAAGGTTGCAAACCAGGTCTCCAGTCAGGTCTGTGGCTGGAGGCAGGTGAAAAGCAACCATACATTTGAGAAAAAAAAAAAAAAAAAAAATGGGAAAAGGATTCAAATAGACATTTCTTCAACAAAGATGTACAAATGACCCAAAAGCACATGAAAAATACTCAACAAAATTAGTCATCAGGGAAATGTAAATTAAAACCATGAAGATATACCACTTCACAACCAATAGGATAGTTATACGAAAAAAATTGGTAACAAGGGTTGGCAAGGATGTGAAGAAACTGGAATCCTCAAATGGTGGGAATCTAAAATGGTACAGCCACTTTGGAAAACTGTCTGACAGATGCTGAAAGGGTTGAACATATGTTACCGTATGACCCAACAATTCTACTTCTAAGTGTATACTGAAGAGAAATGAATACTTATGACTACACAAAAATTTGTACATTAATGATCATAGCAGCATTATAATAGCCCCAACGTAGAGACAGCCCATATGTCCATCAACTGCTGAATAAACACATAGATAAATAAAATGTGGTATTTTTATACAATGGAATACTACTCTGTACTAAGTGGAACCAAGTACCGACACATGCTACAACATGGATGATCCCTGAAAACGTTAAGCTAAGAAAACAACCAGTCACAAAATACCATATATTGTATTGATTCCATTTATTTATTTACTTAGAAAGACTTTATTTATTATTTTCAGAGAGAAGGGCAGAGAGGGAGGAAGAGAGGGAGAGAAGCATCAGTGTGTGGTTGCCTTTCATCTGCCTCCAGCTATGGACCTGGCTGGGCACCTGGCTTGCACCCTGGTTATGTGCCCTGGCTGGGAATTGAACCAGTAACCTTTGGGTTCATAGGGTGGCTCCTATCCACTGAGCCACCATCCAGCAAATGATTCCATTTACTTAAAATATTCATGATAGGCAAATCTATAAAGACAGAAAGTGGGTAAGTGGTTGTATACAGGGCTGGAGTAGGGGGTGGGAGGGAGAGGAGTGGGAAGAACAAGGAAGTGATTGGTAAAGGGCACAGGGGCTTTTTAGGGAGGTGATGAAAATGCCCTAAAATTAATTGTAACGATGGCTGCAAAACTCTGTGAATACACTAAAACCCATTGAATGATACACTTCAA
The DNA here is from genome assembly GCA_004026585.1 of Noctilio leporinus. Lineage (NCBI taxonomy): Eukaryota > Metazoa > Chordata > Mammalia > Chiroptera > Noctilionidae > Noctilio > Noctilio leporinus. The sequence goes on along the minus strand of PVIW01000383.1, from coordinate 429,080 downwards.
CAGCTGAAGGATATGATATATAAATATATCCCAAATAAAACTGTTATTTAAAAAAAGAAACAACAGCCAAACATGTGAGAGTAGACATACAGCAGACGCCGCCACTCACCACCCCTACTTCAGAAGGATATATTCCAAAGGCTCCCCCTAACTCTCTCATTCCGACCATCCTGTCCAAGAAATAAAATTCGGGCATGCAGCGGTGGGAACTGTGATGTTCATGTGAAATGTTATTTCCTAATTTCATTTTAGACCAGAGCCTAAGAGGTAAAAATCTCACCACACAGAGCAGCAGGACAGAGAACGTTCCATTATGACAATGGGATTTTTCACATCCTGGCCGATGGGCTCAGTGCTCCAGCTCTTTGTTATAGCTTTCCAGGGAGATGCTTTCTCTGGGCGCTGCTGACTCAGCACTCACTGTGACAAAAGTCCCCTGTAGTCTCCTGCACCTCCCAACCCAGCCCAGCAAGCAACAACTCTCCATCTTCCCCTTCTGATGAGGATGATGATCATCGTCATCAGCCCCGCCAACATCGCTTTCCCAGAGTGAGTTACCAGAAAGATAACAAGCTTTAGGGTTTGGCAGACAATGAGCTCAAAAACTAACCTTCTATTTGGTCAGAATAGAATCGCTTTCTATTTGGTAACCTTGAGCGAGTGTCGGATGTTAAATCTGTAACGCGACGCTCATGAATTTCCCAAGTTCTCACGAGGAGCTGGGTACTGAAAATACACACCTGAAAAAGACATGGACTCTGTAGCTGACAAACTCTCAGTCCAGCAGAGACACAGAAATATAAACGAATAATGACTACAAAGTAGTGTGAGAAGTGCCAGGACAGGCGCTATGGAGGGGAGAGTGATTAATTCCCCAAGTGGCTGAGAAGGAGGCTTAGGGCGTGGCAGTGAGACTTCAATATGACAACATGTCCACAGAACACAGCAAGTGCTCCAGGAGTCTGAGGTTCTTTCCCCACAAAGAGCTCTGGTAATTTAGAAGAAAAGGAAAAGTCAGTTTTGGTGAGAGGCAAGAAACTGGAAAGGGCTCTTCACTTCTCCTGCCAGACTATTAATTATCAAGGCCTCACTCAACCGAAGAAAGCTGGACACCAGGCTTTATTTTTGAAGATATTATATCTATAAGTATATATTGTAATATGTGGGTATTATACTATGTTGATAGAAAAATATGAATTATAATAAACTTATGACAAGAAAGCATGGATGTCTTAGGGTTCATATTGTAAAATTTCCACTTTAAATATAATTTTGGCAAATTGAAACATCCAGTAAAATGGTAAAACAAACAAACAAAAAAACCTTGAATCTTCCTTCAATAATTTGATACATATTTGCTGAACTCCTCCTATGCAACAGAGACTAAAATTGAACTCTTCCACAAGTGTACAAGTGACTAGGGAACAACAACCAAGCTCTTAAGAACCCTAATACGTGGCAGAATACCATGGTGCATTTGTTTTCCCTCAATAATTGCTCAGGGGCTTTCCTTGCTCTGGAAACAAAACAGGGAGATAAAACTAACAACATTAGTTTCTTTCTGATCAGACCTATGTACTCTGACTCCAATTTCTAGAACCAGATATTTGCAAATGGGCTTCTATTTGTTAAAAAAAACAAAAACAAAAAACAAAGAAAATAAAGAAACAATAAAGTTTCTCAATACAGACAAGTCAAGTACTCGGTGTACTTAAAGCAAAATCTTGCTGAAATGATAAAACCTCTACCAGTTATCAAGAGGCTTAACTGCGTAGATAAACAGCCCTAAGAGTAGGTAAATCCATGCTAGTGCAAGGAACATGGTGTCACTGAACTTTGGAATCCATGGCATAAGATACGAGAATTCCTAAACCAGAGAGCAATGAAGCACCTGTCCTGAGAGAAGGAAGTACAGGAGTATAGCAGATACCTACCTTCCCTGGCCCATCCACTGTCCCACATTGCAGAAGACCCCTCCCTGTCCCTGGACTCAGGTATAGCACCATGCAGGTGAACCAGTCCTTCAAGTGACAAGAAAGCTGTAGGATTTTCCTTAGGAATGAGAGTTGGATGGATAATATAAGCATGAAGTTTCAAAAAAATACAGCCATCAGAGAGGACAACAGACTGATCTTATATATATAGAATCCCAATGACCTCTTTTGAATCTTTGAATCCACCCTTTGGAATTTCCAGTTAAGTAAATATATACAAGGTGAGGCAAAAGTAGGTTTACAGTTATTCATATAAAAAATAATATAATACTACTAATAATACAAGAATAAAGTCTTGTTTTGCATACTTTTGCCTTGGCCTATATGTATGTGCATAATTCCATGTATAGATAGTAATTTGATATTTTCTTTGTTGATTAATTCTTCAAGCTATTTGGGGTTGGATTCCTGTCACTCGCAACCAAGAATCCTAATTAACAAAGTCTCACTATGCTTCTCTTCTTCGGTATATATTTCTATAGGGATAGGGTAACCAAGAAGGTCATACAATGACCTCACCCGACCCACTCATTCTTCCTCTTTCTTTTTTCCAGTTCAACAAACATATTCTTCCGGTCTCATAATAAGCTGCCATTTTCCCTCTAGTAACATTTTACTTTATGCCTCTTTGCCCATATTAAAAAGGGCCATTTCACCATTTTTGATATAGCAGAAGAGTGGTGTCTTTGAAGAGACACTCAAACGGAAAACTGACAAAGGACACTCCAATTAAAGGAGGCTCCTCCTAGAAGTTTCTTATATTTAACATCTGGAAGGGAGTCAGATCGCTCTCTCTCTTTCTGTAGTAGAAGTTCACAGAGAATTCTCTTGTTCTTGGAGAAAGCCTTTTTGCAATGTTTACAGCCTACTTACTGCTCAAGTGCAGCCCCTAAAAGGCCTTGTCACCTGCTGATATCATGTCTGTGTCTGCTGTCCTGAGCTGTGTTGACTGGGATTGCTCAAAGGACTCACATGTACAAATATAGTGATATGATTATTTTAAAAGTAATGAAAACTAAGAGAGTATATATATTCATAACAAGTTTCCTTCATCTTGTATTATAAACTCTACATACTTGTTTTAAACACAATCCTCTAATTCTAGAAGGTGGGGACACATGTCAAGAGATATTGCCTACCTTCAAAACCCTAATGTCTGTTTTCAATTTGAACTTACTTCATTGAGCAAGCTGGTTTGGCTCAGTCTGATGAATATACACTGGTTTGGGCATATAATCCACAGTGAACCTTTAGGAATACAGATCCTATGACAACAGTTGCCTAAAACTGATGTCCCTTCAAATTCCCTTTTCTGAATGTACTTAAATTATTAGTAAATCTGGTAATTCTCCTTAGGGGTTCTTGGAAAGCAAACGGTAGTACAATATTTAATTAAAAATTAAGTATAACATTGAGATAATTGCTTTTAGTTGCTAGGTAACATAAGGCACACACACACACACACACGCACATGCACAGAGGCTTTCTTTTCTAACACAATATAGAAATGTGACTGTGATCTTTACAAACTGAAGCGGGTGTTACAATTAGCTTCAGATAAATCCTGTTCAGTTAGTTTAGATGGGATTACCATCTGTAAGGCATTGCCATCTCATACCTTATGTTAAAAATATGTACTCACTAAACACTTATTTTTAAAATTTATTTATTGGCACATGGAAAGGGAGAAATAGAGGGAAAAAACCATCAATGTAACTGGTTACCTCTCACACACACCCCCAACCAGGAATCTGGCCTGCAACCCAGGCACGTGCCCTGATTGGGAATCGAACCAGCGACCTTTTGGTTTTCAGGCTGCCACCCGATCCACTGAGCCAGACCAGCCAGGGCTAAACACTTATTAAGTAAATACACAAATAAGAGGGGACTGCAGTGTAAAACTTTTCAAACAGAAAAACTCCAGACTCATTACAAAATAATTCAAAATGAGTGAGTGAAATTTAAGATCCACAGCATATGGAGCTTTTGCATGAACAAGAAGGCCTTTTGACCCTAAAATATGCCATTTATTTAAATTTTCAGGTGCACAGAAAGAACATGGAGAAGTTTTCCTACATCAGAAATGTAACTTGCTAGCATCAACAAAATGAAAAGGCCATCAACCGAATGAGACAAAATATTTGCAAACCATATATCCAATCAGGAATTAAGATTGAAAATACATAAAGAACTCAACAGCAAAAAACAATTTTAAAATGGACAGAGGATCTAAATAAACATTTTTTCCAAAGATGACAGATAGATGGCCAATAGACAAATGCAATGTTTAACATCACTAATTATTAGGGAAATGCAAATCAAAACCATTATGAAATATTATCTCACACTTGTTAGAATAGCTATTATCAAAAAGATAATACTTGCTGGTGGCACAGTGGATAAGGTGCCAGCCTGGAAATCCAAAGGTCACTGGTTCGATTCTGAGTCAGGGCACGTAATGAGGTTGCAAGCCAGGTCTCCAGCCAGGTCTCCAGCCAGGTCCGTGGCTGAAGGCAAGTGAAAGGCAACCATACATTGATGTTTCTTTCCCTCTCTGTCCCTCTCCCTTCCCTTCTCTCTAAGAATAATAAATAAAAATCTTAAAAAAAAAAAAAAAGATAATAAATAACAAGTGCTGAAGAGGATGTTGAGGAAAGGTAAACTTCATTCACCATTGATGTGAACTAGTGCAGTTGCTATAGAAAACAGTATGGATGTTCTTTTAAAAATTGAAAATAGAACTATCATATGATTCTGCAATTCCACTTCTGGGCCAAGAAAATGAAAACACTAACTTGAAAAGATAAATGCACCCTTATGTTTACTGCAGCCTCATTTACAATAGCCAAGATACAGAACAACCTAATCCTTCATCAATGGATGAATAATAAAGAGAGACATAGTATATCTATCTGTAGTGTGGACTATTGCTTGGTCATAAAAAGGAAATCTTGCCATTTTTGACAAAATGGATGGGCCATTAGGGCATTATGCTAAGTGAAATGAGTCAGAAAGAAAAAGGCAAATACTGTATCATTTCACTTATGTAAGAAATCTAAAAAGCAAAACAAACAAGACAAAACTCATAGATAGAAAGAACAAATTAGTGGTTATCAGAAGCGAAAGGAGTTGGGGAGCAACCAAAATGGGTGAAGGGGATCAACTGTATGGTGACAGATTAATGATTTACTGTGGTGATCATTTACTTTACAGTGTACACAAAGATCAAATTATTATGTTGTATACCTGAAACTAATATTATATACCAATTTGACCTCAATTAGAAAAACAGTAAAAAGAAATTTAGACCCTTTTCTCCCTAAAAACTATGAGGAAGTAGTTACAACTTCAGAATCCCATCTTATTTAATCATTTCCCTCCATTGTTTCCCAAGCATATTGAATCTTTATTACAGCAGATAGCATATTGTGTTTACATTACAGCTGGTCACAGATACATGACCATAGACCTTATTATAATGTCTTGATATTGCTTCCATACATTCATTCATCTATTGGCTATAATGTGTTCTGCCCAATAGGAGGTACATAATGAATCAGCAATATAATAGGCACTAAAGAATGCCATCTAGCAAAGCACCTGGTGGTTTGAAGACCAAAAGTTGTGCCTTATTCTAATCTGCGTCCTCAAAGTCTAGCACAAACTTGAGAAATGTTTGATGAATTGAACCACACCTTAAACATCATTTAGCTTAACACCTCATTTCCTGGTGGTGACTGGATTATTTCACAAGGTGACAAAGCTACTAGTTAGAGGTAGGGCGGGGACTAAAGTTCAAAATTCCTTTCTCCCAATCCAAAATTCATGTAAAATTCATTTTATGATTGATTCCAAATTAATTTATAATCCAAGTGGCACTGTAATGGTTATTTTCTGTTAGCACAAAACCCCACTAATGTTTTCAGAATCAAGTGTCTTGAAAGTCCCGATTTATTGATGAAACACTGTAACTGCATGGGCATGCTCTTCTAATTGAGCATATGACATGTGCCAGTTGGATGAAGCTTTTAAACATGATAATAATGAAGGCCAATAATTAATTATGCTGTCTTTAGTTAATGTTCCAGTTAAAAGTTTTTTGTTTTTTTTTAATTTTAAAAATGGGTCTGTAGTCTTAGGTATTTAACCAAGAGAAATAAAAACATACATTCACAAAGTCTTGTACAAGACATGTTTATAGTAGTGTTATTTATAATAGCCTAAAGCTCAAAACGTCTTAGTCATCTATCAATAGAAGAATGGATAAACCAGCTGTGGGATGTCATACAGTGGCATAACATTCAGCAGAGGGAAATAAATTACTGATATATGCAACACCATGGCTCACTAGCTCATTAGCATAAAACATTACTGGGAAGAAAGGGGGTCATATGAAGGAAGAGTACACACTAAATGAATTTGAATATGAAATTCAAAAATGAAATTCTAAAAAATTTTAAAACAAAGTCATATCAGTGGTGGACTGGGAGGCAGGGGCTGACTTGGCAGGGGCATGCAGAGAACTTTCTGGGGTGATGGGCATGTTTTTTATCCTGATGGGGGTTTTGGTTACACAGGTTATGCTTTTCCTGAAGCTCAGTGAATGTATACCTAGGATTTTTGCATTTCATTATATGAAACTTTGTCTTTAAGACATCATAAACAAATATTGAACTTCAGTAACTTAATGAAGTGTTTTAAGGAAAGTGTTCCAATGTTCAGCAATTTATTTTGAAGGTCAAACAAAACCATGATAAATTCATGGATTAGAGAAATCCATGATAAGCACATCTATGATAAAGCAAGTATAGCAAAATCTTAATGGCAGATCCAGGTTTGGGGGCGGGGGTGTGTTCATTGTAAAATTCAAATTTGCTATATGCTTGACATTATAATAATAAAATGGTCCTGGCTGGTAGCACAGTGGTTAGGGCGCCGGCCTGCGAACCCAAAGGTTGCAGGTTCGATTCCCCAGCCAGGGCACATAACCAGGTTGCAAACCAGGTCTCCTGTCAGGTCTGTGGCTGGAGGCAGGTGAAATGCAACCATACATTGATGTCTCTTTCCCTCTCTGCCTCTCTCTCTTCCCCTCTTTCTAAAAAAATAAAAAATAAAATAATAATAATAAAATGTTGGTGAAAAAGAGACTTAAAATAAGCATTCTCTGGGAACCCTTAACGAAGAAACCAACTGTAAAAAGAAATTAAGACCACTGGGAAATATATGTGAACTGGGTATTCAATGATGACAAGGTATTACTGTTTATTACTGTTAAATTTGTTTGGTATGATCATAATGTGCTTATGTAAAAATACCTATAGCCCTGGGTGGTATGGCTCAGTGGCTTGAGCCCTGGCCTGCAAATCAAAGTACCTGCCTGGGTTGCAGACCAGGTCCCCAGTTGGGGACACTCAATAGGTAACCACACACTGATGTTTCTTTCTCTCCTCCATCTCCCTCCCATTCCCTCTTTCTAAAATGAACTAAATAAAATATTTTTTTTTAAAAATCTCCATATTTTAAAAGATGCATATTAAACTACTAGAAATAAAAATAATAGATGGTTTTGATTTGCTTTTTAAAACACCTTTAAAAATGAGGGGGAAGGGAATGATGTCACAGCGTAGCAAAGTCTTAACAGCTATTAAATCTGTGTAATGGGCATATTGTAATTTATAATATTTATTACCTCTAAATTTCAATATATAAATGTTCTTTTCAAACCAATTAGTGTACACTTATATCAAAACTACAGAAATCATTTTTAGTTTTTTGAGGAAATTCCATACTGTTTTCCATAGTGGCTGCAATCAGCCTGCATTCCCACCAACAATGCACTAGGGTTCCCTTTTCTCCATATCCTCGCCAGCACTTGTTGTTTGTTGATTTGTTGATGATGGCCATTCTGACAGGTGTGAGGTGGTATCTCATTGTGGTTTTAATTTGCACCTCTCGGATGGCTAGTGATGTTGAGAATTCTTTCATATGCCTCTGGATCCTTGCTATGTCCTCCTCTGAGAAGTGTCTATTCAGGTCCTTTGCCCATTTTTAATTGGGTTGTCTGTTTCCCTGGTGTTGAGTCATATAAATTCTTTATATATTTTGGAGATGAAACTCTTGTCCGAGGTGTCATTGGCAAATATGTTTCCCCACATGGATCCTTCCCTTTACATTTCGCTGATGTTTTCTTTAATTGGGCAGTAATGTTTCAGTTCGATATACTCCCATTTGTTTATTTGTTCATTTATTTCCCTTGTCCTAAGAGAAATATTGTTGGAAATATTGCTGCATGGGTTATCTGAAATTTTACTGCCTATGTTTTCCTTTAGGACTTTAATGGTGGCATGACTTATGTTTAAGTCTTTTATACATCTTGAGTTCATTCTAATGGAACTGCCTTTTGATACAAAGATTCCACTGCTAGGATTACACCTAAAAAATCCTGAAACATCAATTCAGAAGAACCTCTGCACCCCTATGTTCACAGGAGCACTATTTACAGTAGACAAGTACTGGAAACAGCCTAAGTGCCCATCAGTGGATGAGTGGATCAAAAAACTTTAGTGCATTTACACAGTTGAATACTACACAGCAGAAAGAAAGAACTCCTACCTTTTGTGATAGCATGGATGAAACTGGAGAGTATTGTGCTTAGTGAAATAAGCCAAGCTGCAAAAGATAAACACCATAGGATCTCACCTAATACAGGAAACTAATGAGCAAAACAAAGGTGTAAAATAGAACCAAAGATGTAGAAACAAGGAACAGACTGACAGTGACCAAAGTGGAGGGGGGGAGGGGAAGAAAGGGGAAAAGAAGGGGAAGAGTCTAGTATAAATGACCCTTGGACAAGGACAACAAGATGGGAATTGACTGTGGGAGAGGGTAAGGGGTAGGCAGGGCAGGGGAGAGCAATGGGAGAAGAAATGGAACAACTGTAATACAACAACAAATTAATTTTTTAAAAGACTACAAAAAATCAAATGGCTAGTCCTAAAAATGTAATATTACAACATTCTGTGATTGATATATCATACCCTATCATTAAAAGTACTGTTACAACAGATTTCCTTTTTAAAAATTAAAGTGAATCTAAGTTCAATTTGTTACTAAAATTTTAAAAATTCTAACGACTCTTTTAAATAAATTAGAAGTACCCAAGTCATAATTGGTCTTAGAATCAATTGAGTAGTCATATTAAATTACAGATAGCATTCATTCATTAATTTATGCATTCAATAAACGTTTCCTTTGCGAACTCCATAGTAGTATAATTATAACTATCAATAAATATTTTTGATATAAAGATGGTATAATATCCTAAAACACCTTTAAGGGGGGAAAAAAGTCCCTCACAGCTAATACCTATGCCTAAACATTTCTAACACATATGGTTGTGACATTAAGAAATACATCCAGAAAAAATTTTTAAAGAAATATAATCAATAAAATTTTCATCTACTTGACCCTAAACATCTTGACTTAATTTTGTATTTAATGAATTTAGCCTTACTAAGATAACCACACAAAACAAGAACTTGTGAATTTACCAAATAGGTGAATTGGAAGGTGGTTTAGGTCATCTAACTACATTGTCCTTTTCTTTATTCTTGTATGCTTCTTCAATACATTTAAAACTCAACTGGTTTACTAGGTCTCGCTTTAACCACAGCTTTCCAGGAACAAATCTATCACAGAAAACATGGACTATGCTCCTTGATGTTCTTTGGTTCCATACCACAACTCCTATTCAGGTTTTCCTTGTTTACAAATTTCAATTTCTAACTTTTGAAGAAATGTCTGCAAAGTCAATATTTAAACTGGTTTCTGGTAACAATTATGTTCTTCACTGAATTTCACAATGTCAAAATACTAATAGTAGTAGCTTATAGTCCTAACCTCAGAAGGTAGAGGGATGCATAGCTCATACTTTGTATTGTCAGATCCTGAAATCAAGTATCTAGATCATGCTGTCCAACAGAATTTTCTGTGATGAGGGAAACATTTTATATCTGCACTGTCCATCCAGTACAGTAGCCACTAAGCACATGCAACTGAACATATGAAATGTGTTTAGTGCAAACAATGAACTAAATATTTATTTCATTTAACTGTAATTAAAGTGAAATAGTTGCATTTATGTACCTATCAACTACTACATTGGAAAACACAAGTTAGATTCACAGGATAGCTCTTGGACAAGAGACTTTGGGCACAGTTAGACTAGTAAGTCTTAGAAATGTACCCACTTTGATAGAGGGCAAGGAGCTAATGCAATCAATGCCCTTTCCATTTAATAAATTTAAAAATATTGGCCTTTTTCAAGATTCAATAGAGAGTCAGATGAGTGATACATGAAGTTTAGTAGCTCAAGTTATTTATTTATTTCAGTTTTTTCGTTCTTCCTCTCCAGAGGTAAATTCTTTTCCTGACACCAACATTAAATAACCACAAAAGCACCCCCAGCAACTACACAGTACACTTTCACTAGGAACTCCAATATATGCACTGTCTACAGCAAAACCCCCGATTCTGCCCAGTCACCTCAGAAGAATGAACACACACAAAGATCAAATTTGGGCATTTTTGTAACTTTTTGATAAAAGTTTTAAGCAGGTTTCCCTGTCTGGTTTCTGGGGTGGAGAAGCCAAGTTGGACAGATCACCTGTTGTATTGTAACCATTGTTGACATATTTCCCAACCGTATTTTTTTGATAGGTCCTTGTTAGTCTGTTCAGAAAAAGGAGTACAGAACTTGATTTGATCAATCTAGCCTGGTCGCAATTGGGGGAAAGTCAAGCATGCAGAAGGAAGTGAATTAGGCTGCCCAAGAGTTGCTGGAAAATGTGCTTGCCAGCTAAGATGGTATTTCTCCCATCTCCCTGGTGGGTCAGGGAGGGCGGCAGGGAGAGAGGTTAATGGCTGTGTGCGAACAGGTCGGTGTTCAATGATACAGAACTCCAAAACAGTTGAATTTGTTAAGCTTGAACAGACCTACCCGTGACTAAAATCTGATCTCTACACTTTCCTTCATCTTTCACTCCTTGTCTTTGAAAGAAGAACTACAAAGACTTGAAATCAGAACCTAAGACTGAGGGGGCAGCATGACCTAATAGAAGCATGATGAGCCTGCCTGGGCAGGGGAATCCTCCCTGCAAGGTGATCTCAAGGCAGAGGAGGCTAGATAGAGGTGAGGTCCGGGGAGATATCTGGTGGTGTCAGTGGCCAGCAGCACTAAGGGACAGGGATTGGGAGAACGTGTGTACTCCAGGTCATGCAGGAGGATTACTCTCGAGAGGTGAATTGCAGGTTTGCCTTTGGGGGAGGGGGCAGTGAATGGGCAGGTGTGGGCAGAGTTAATGCCAGTCCTGGACATTCTGAAAAAGCTCAGGATTCAAAAGCTGCAAAAACTTCCTAGCAGTACATACACTTGGAAAGTCAATAACCACCTCATAGTCACTGCTTTCTGCTGCCCAACCTGGGAGAGTATTCACTGTCATTATCTTGTCTATGTACCAGGAGATGACTCCAAACTTCAGTAATTGTTTTTAGAAATAACACTTTTCTATGCTTCCTCTGATAATGTAAGAAATCCACGTTCACCATGGAAAACAAAGTGGGGGGAGAAATACACACACATATATTCTTTCTCTCTCACTCTCTCCCATCCCACCCCACCCCACTCCACTCCATGGTTAGAGAATTTCTTATTAAAGACCATAAGGAAGAAAGAGGAGATATGATGGAAATATGGGTGATTAAATATAAAACTGTAAAACTTCTCATCATTAGTGGGCATTTGGGTGTTCCAATTCTTCAGATGTGTTCCTCTGTTTCGCATTACTTCTAACAGAATCCCATTAATGTGATGAATGGGTTAAACATTTCTAAGGTTCTTGACAGAGTATAATGTGATGGGTGCTACAGAAAAGGTAGCAGCTAAATGTATGAAGAAGTTTCTCTAAGTCCCAGAACTAGTTAAGAGGAAGGTCCAGAACAGATCAATTCTTTGATTCCTGGTCAAGTGTTTTTTCCACAGCAGCCCAATCCTTCAGAGCTTGGTGGGTTTTTCCTATAAATTCTATTTCATTTAAAAATTCCAGTTAAAATGCTTATCCCTATCATTTTCATGTAGCAAGTAAAGCTCTCATCACATTATAAATGGGATTCTAGCCCTGGCTGGTGTGGCTCAGTGGATAAGGCACCAGCTTGCAAACCCAAAGGTCACTGGTTCGAGTCCTAGTCAGGGCACATAACCAGCTTGCAAGCCAGGTCTCCAGCCAGCTCTGTAGCTGGGAGGCAGGTGAAAGGCAACCATACACTGATGTCTCTCTCCTTCTCTCCCTTCCCCTCTCTCTGAAAATAATAAATAAAATCTTTAAATGAATAAAAATAAATGGGATTCTATTTAGTCAGTTGTGTGTATGTGTAGATGCCCATGTTTTACACCCTCACTGCATGATCTGACCTCCTCTGACATTTCCATTTTAGACAACAGCAGGAGCTGTACACATGAACTACTCTAATATTTTTCACTTAAAAATGAAAGAGTAGGCATTTCTTACGGCTTCACAGTACGAAGCCCTTTTATTAGAAAAGCAGAATGAAAGCCTTTGTTCCTACTCAGAGGCCAAGTTTGCCTTTGTGACCGACACAGAGGTGCCTCCTCCTTCAACAACGGCTAACTGCAATGCTGACGTTTCACTGTCCTTACAGGGAAAAACTCACGCACGACAGTGTTCCGTCTTTTGAACTCACTACTGAGAGTCCAGTTCTGTTCACAGGTGCAAACTTCCTTCTAGGGATGTTTGAGGGGAGGGGAAAGTGGGCCTGCTGGACCTAGACGCCCGTGACGTGCCAGATCCTCTCACATGCTGCACGTTATCTCCGTCCTAACAGAAACAGCCACATGTTGCGGCATTTGTGGAAAAAGTGTCTTCATTTCAACTTTCTCATAAGCAAAATGAGTATATTTTACATCTGGGAATTTTGTTTTTAAAAGGTAACCATAAAAGAAAAGGTAACCATAAACATTATTTGAAAGTATTTTTAAAAAGTAGACAAAGACAAGGTACTGTTCCTGCGGTTTTTCATTGTTAACAAAAATCAAATCACATCTTTGATGACTGATTTGAAGCATCCCAAATGAAAAGGACTTCCTATTAACTGAAAACATAAAAGCTTAATATTTGACTGAGACACTATCAGAGCATTTTCTTATCTTCCGTTGGGCCAAGGGTGGGCGAACCAGCTTATCCACAGCCTCCTGCAATGATGGCCTGGACACACCGATGTGCCTAATGATACTGATGCAAAGTTAAAAGCATAACTTCTCTCATTTGCAACTAGGAAAGATGTAAAAGGTACATACTTCCTTTTATTATTCTAAATGAAGGACATTCTGAACAAGTGTCTGGTGACTGTTGAAGTAAGAACATTAGTGAGCGCGTGAATGGAAAATTGAGAACGGGGGTAATAAAAAGGGCATTCCGAAGCACTGTTCATTTCTGAGGTGTTCGGTTGGATCAAAGACCCCTGGGGCAGTATGCAGAGCCTTGTGTGAGTTAGAATTGAAAATGTTTCAAAACCCACCTGGAAAGAAGTGACATTTGCCTCCCAAAATATTTCTCAGACATTCCGACTTGAAATTCACCCACTTTTTGTATGGTGATTGACTATGTCTTTATGCACAGATACTACAACTTGATCTTTAAAAAGGAAAACCTCAAAAGTTGCTAAATACAGATTTTAAAATATACCATGTGCATCTGAATATAAACTTTTCATAAGCAAAAAATATATCTTCATAAAGAAAGGTAAGAATAAAAATGCAGAAGGGGTGCTGGGTGGAGGAGAGCAAAGAGAAAAGACATTGGGGCAACTATAACAGCATAATCAATAAAATATACTTAAAAAAATAAAAATGCGCAAATAGCCTTCACTTCAAAACAAGACACACTTTGAAGGGAAAGAGAGAGCAATGACCTAAGAACTGTCAGGTCAGTGTCATGCTTTTGGTGAGGGAAGACACACTAGCGTGCAATGCCCCATCTCTGTTAACAAGGGGCATGGCCTGAATAGCCATCTGGCACCATCTTTGCTCCAGCTAACAACTTGTGCATTTAGGTCAGCCCAGTTGGGAAGTTATGACTTTCCTCAGGCTCGGTTTCCTCATCTGCAAAACAGTGGCAGTCACCTCCATGGGTCACAGTTCCAGTTTAAATAAACAGACCATGTAGATGCTTAGCAAACGCACATCCAGGAATACATAGGCTCCTCTCCTTCTACCCTTACAGGGGATATCATTTCCACCCCACCCTTAATGACGTCATTTAACTTTAAAGATCTGGCATAGCAAACACAGGGAATGATCTTCCGCTCATATGCTTATGTTTTTAATTCCTCCCAAATTTGTTCAATTGTGGACACTATGCAGTAATGAAAGACTAAATTACAGGTGCGTGAAACAACGTGGATGAATGTCCCAGACGTAAGGTGGAGTGAAGGAAGCCAGATATAACTACGCACATACTGTGTGATTCCATTTTTACGAAGTTCAAGAACAGCTAGAACTAATCTACGGTGATAGAAGTTACCTCTATGTGTGTGTGTGTGTGTGTGTGTGTGTATGTCTAACAGGGAGGAGAGGCACAAGAGAGCTTTCTGGGACACCAAAAATATTCTGTACCTTGATTTGAATGGTGGTTACACAGGTGCATATCCATTCATCATGCTGCACGAGGTCTATCTTGCCAGTATCTGCCAAACTGTCTTAATTATATTGACATTGGCTCAATAGTTTTGGGACAGACCCCATATACTCGAGTTGTGCGTTTTACCACCTTTATATCTCAATATATAATGTGTAAAATAACCTTTTTCAAAGCACTTATTTAATCTCATCTTATTACATGAAGTTTTTCTCATGAATTCTTCAGTCTCTTATATGAGTGAGAAATGTATTCAGTGGTACCTCGGAATTATATGAATAAAGCATTAGTCATATATGAAATTTTCCAAATAATTATACTTAACCATCTAAGTAAGTAAACTATTACTTTCTTGGATAAAAATCTTTAAAATGCACATTGTTCTTGGTGAACCAAGTTATCCTTAGAAATGCATTTGGTCGAGCTGGGCTAAAATGGTGTGATAGCTTGAAGGGTCATTGCTCTTAAACTGGATGACAGTAGTTTTTGCCCCTTCCCTGTTCCCTGGGGCTATTTTTCACTACTGCATACCTGCCTCTAACCATCCCAGTCTTTCTCATTTATTTTCTATTATTCATTTATTCATACACATTTTTTGAATACCTAATACATGCTAGGCACTGGAAATACAGTAGTGACTACGATACATATAACCAAAAAACAAGTGTATATCTTAAAGGGGGAAATATTGAACCTAATTTAGGGGGTTTGAGAAGGCCACATTGAGGAAGTGAATGTAAGAACTGAGAGATAAGAACCTAGCCCAGAGTGAGACCTAAGTATTTGTTTAATGAATGAATCATACATAAATGAATGACATTAGCCAACTCAGAGGAACAGAGTTCTGCTTTACTGTGCATTGAGAAACCTGCAATTTTATTCAGATGTTTAAACCAAACGCCAACAGGCACAAGTGAGACCCTGGTGGACTTAATGGCATTCTTTTCGGCTGCTGTGAGCCCTGCTTTTGTCTTTTACTTAAGGCCTTAGGTTACTAGTCAAGTAAAGGATTTTTAGTCACTGCTCAGCTAAGCTATACATAGCTATCCTACCAAAACAAAAGCAGCCAAAAGTAGCCCAACTCTTTAGGACGACTCCTCCATTTTGCCCTCACAGTTCTGACTGAAGCTCACATGAATGTGACGCTTCTGGCACAGTCACCAAAATCACCTCGAAAGACTGTCACCCATCCATGCCTGTGCGTGAGAGTTCTGGTCAGGCCCAAACTGCCCTGACTACTTGGGCATTATTGCATATTGCACACCACCGCCTAATTCGGGGCCCAGTACTGTCCCCAGAGACTTCACCTTCTGGACATATTATGAAACAAGAACTCCCAGTCTAAAGGACAGAAGGAACAGATAACAACAACCTTTGTAGAGAGATTCGACTCAATTATATGCCTTATAAAACCAGCCTGATAGAGTAGCGTTACCACCATATCATACATAATTGTAGCAAAGTTTAAAATGCCAGAGATATGGGCCAAGTTATTCAGGGCTTAATTCAATAATGTGACTTGATCTATCAACCAACCGTCCTGTAACTGTAAGAACCCCTAACAGGAGGGATAAATGTAGCCTTTGATAATCTTAGTTTCTTACAATTCCACATAGATCTTTGAGACTTGAAATCTGAAAAAAGCTAAACAAAGAAATGGCCGTGAATAAGAATTTTCTCAGTGAAATAAAGGGAAGTGAAGAATGACAAGTATCTGGAAGTGGTTTATTTTTAGACTTTTTTCCAGTCTTTCTGTTCCTCTGGTAAAATTTCAAACTCCAAACACTATCAATCTCTTTTAGAGACAGTGGAATTGATGCATGAGTTCCTTCACGAGTCCAGGGTCTATATATTTTTTTTCACAGGTCAGAAGATGAAGTAGTCAATGTGCATCTACGGAATGCACTTAGTAAAAGACACATCTTACCTCTGTTCCAAAATATTAAAGGAAAGAAAAAGTTAATTTGCTTGTCAAAAGTGACACTTTCACTCTCTGGCTGGTAGCACAGTGGATAAGGTGCCAGCCTGTGAACCCAAAGGTCGCAGGTTCGATTCCCCAGCCAGGGCACATAACCAGGTTGCAAACCAGGTCTCCACTCAGGTCTGTGCCTGGAGGCAGGTGAAACGCAACCATACATTGATGTCTCTCTCCCTCTCTACCTCTCTCCCTTCCCCTCTTTCTAAAAATAATGAAATTAAAATCTTAAAAAAAAAAAAATTTCCTTAAAAAAAATAAAGGGACACTTTCAGTAGTCAGGGCAGTGAAATGACTCTCTGCTAAACTCAACTTTCTGATATGCACATATATACAAGCAATCAAACGTGCTACCCCTTTGGTTCACTCATGTCTTTGGACCTTCCCAGTACGTTATATTTAGCCCTATTTGCCTAAATACACAAAGCCAAGAAGGAAGTTTCCTCTAATTTTCAAACAATCATTTCTTCTGGCCATTTTGCCATGACAGGGAACTTGTCAGAGAAAGGACTGCTGGCTTCTTACTGCCAGTGTCACTAGGCAAAAATGTACCAAAATTAAATTCTTTCATAATCAATGGGCCCTTAAACTTTAGTATTGTCTTGGCGCTTGCGCCTCTGCCATTAGACACAGTAAACAGGCCCAAGAGTCCATGTTTGCTGTACTGCATGTCACAGTGCTGCTCCTTTCCCCAAGAAGTGACCTTTACAGAAATCTTTCGTAGCTATTCTTTTTTTTCTAGATTTTCCTACTTGCTGTTTGGGCTTTAGCAGCTCATAACATGGTTGAAGTTTTTGCGTCCAGAATACTATTACTACAATTGCTCAAAGACAAACACCTGATTAAGGGTGTAGTTGTATCATATATGCTCCTATTTTCTACAACAAAACAAGCTAGGAAAGAAATGCTTAGTATTTCCAAGAAGAATTTAGTCATTAGTTTCTCTTAAACTATCTATGACCAGAGAACGGTCACTCCTACCAACCGAATGCCTTCTAAAAACACAGATTTGAAGGTAAGAAGCTGTTTTTCAAGTTGACCTTTAATCTGTTATCTAGTCGAAATTTAACAGAATGGGGCGGGGGTGGGGGTGGGGGAGAAAGTTGGAAAGTATTTTCATGAAATCAGAGCCACCATTTAGCAACAGCCTTTAATGGAATGAGTCACGGGGCACACTGCAGCGCGAATCACAAGGGTCCACGTTGCCTCTAGAAACACCACACCTGATCCTGGTTCCCGGCTGAAGCTAACATCTGACCCAAACCACGGGCGAACCTCAGGCACTTGTCGATTTTACCTCATTCTCCATGACACACACATCCCTCTAGTAAAACTCAAAGCAGCATTTGACTGAAATCAAAGATGACAATTATCCGGGGACTTGCAGTCACCGAAAAGAAATAACTTTCGCCCCTCTCATCGCCTCTCCTCCCCTTCCCACCCCTTCAGGAGAAGGGGCCTAGAATCACCCATAATCTGAACATTGAAACATTTTTAAATACTGAAGTACGAAACAAGTACCTGGCAAACACCTGGAGCTCTCTTGCCACCGCTCTCTCTCTCCTCCCACAGTCTGGCAAGGGAATGCCCTTCAAAACCATGGCTCAGTGCTTTTGGTAAATGTTTTACAAGACACTAAACAGCCCTGTGTCCCACCCTCAGAGCAAACACCCCAGAGAGAACACAATATAATGGTCACAAAGATAGCGTGTGATGTACAATAACGCGAATCAACAGGCAGGCTCTATGAATGCAGAAAAAAGAAACCCAAACTTTCAAGGGGAGGGGGTAAGCGAGCAGGAAGGGCTTGAAGAAGGAAACATGGACAGCGTTAAGAGTTTTGTGTGTGAGCTCTGTGTGTGTGTGTGTGTGTGTCTCTTAAAGCAGCCTTATGATAAACTCATTGTTCTAATCCCCGAGCAAGTCTTGGCTTGCTAAACTGAAAAAGTGTCAAAGCAAGAGTTAATAAAGGATAGAGCTCACTGGTGAGTCTGTAGACGCAGTAGTAACAACACATTTACCATATACTTCTACTTATCAGGGCAACTGGAAAGCTTTTCTTCTGCTGTCTTCCACAGTAAACAAAAGGTACTCCCCATTTTCCATATCCTTTGAGCGAATTCACAGTTAAAAACCAACTCTGCTTCAAACCAGAAGTTTTACATTCCATTCAAGTTAACAATTACAGCTGGAGGATAACAGAAACTTGCTGGCACCGAATTATTAGCATGCCCAGAATGTCAGGTACTGCCTGGTACCACCAGGGTTAACAACATAAAGAGAGGGTGTCCAGGATCACCTGCCTGGCCTTACAGAAAGGCCACACAGAGACTGCTGGAGTCTGAAGCCCCGTGAGCAGCTGTCCTACTGTGAGCAGGACAGTCTGAGAAATACGAAAGTAGAATTGCTCAGCAACAGTCAAACCTACTCGCTAAGAGGAGACTAAGGTCATCTAGAGGAGCAAGAATCCACTTTGGCTTCAGAACCCCGCACAAGGCCAGGTTAGGCAAGTAAAGAAACCCCTTCTCTTATCCCCACCCCCCCACCCCCCAGGGAAAATATGCCAAAGAACTGACGGCTCTGCCAATCTCAGAGCCTAGAAAATGGCACAGGGCAGAGTTCTTCATTTTTTCAAAACATTTGAAGGGTTACTGCCATGATTTTGTCCCCCCTACCTTGCATCCGTGGGTCCCATTCTGCTTTCAGTTTCCTCATTTACAGAGGCCTCTCAGGTTAGTGCTGTGACTCAGGGCAATTGACTTCACTTCACTTAAATCTGATTGACTAATCTGGGTTGGGTGGGACCCTGGATGACCGTTTATCTGCCTCTCAGGGTGTGGTGAGGGGGCCTCCCTGGCCTCCAGCCCAGGCTGCCACCTCTTTTGCTTTCACATTTTTCCCTCCTGCCTTCCAGCAGCCTTCCTTGAGTCTCGGCCTGGCCCCTCCTTCCTCTTTTTTCCCATTTTCCTTCTCCCCCTTCTCCCCCTTTTCCCTCCTTCCTTTTCTGCCTTGCTTCCTCAAGGGATACTGGAGATGTGGTGGCAAAGAGTATTTACTGTCATCGTCCCATTTCTTCTGTTATGTTAGGCAGCATATCAAAAACCCAGGGAGGGAGGTAAGAACAGGTGGTCTTATCATCCGGATTCCACTGAAGTGAGGCCTGAGATCCAGAAAGATTCAACCCCTGGCCCCAGGTTATGGAGCCGTGCTGGTGGGACGGGGACTGAAGCTCACTTTTCCCAACAAGCCAAGAGTCCCGTGTTGCCAGGCTAACATGGCCCCACTCCCTGCCCTCCAACAGGCCTTACTGGTCCAACCTAGTCTAACCAATTCTCCCTGCCAACAGGAGGCATATTTTCCTCTCAGGTGGCTCTTCTTATCTCCTTTCTCCCTCCCCAGGGCTGAACCTCTTATCCTGTTTTGAGAGTCTATCTCACTTGACCCCTATGACCCACCTCCTGGCTATTGCTGTCCCTGGGTGCCTCCCTTGAGGAACATCTCCAAAGTGACAAATCTGCATGCCCCGGGGTAAGTGTCACTTCCTAGAAGTCTTTCCTTACTAGTGCCTCTCTTGGGTCACGTATTTGTGTGCATATCGGCTGCTGCTGTCCAGGCCGAGCCTCCACACCCCTTAGCGTGGAATCCTATGTTCTCTGTTAAGGAACATACTTGAATTTTGATGAAAAAAGAATGTGAAGGCTCAAGACAATCCAAAGCAGTGCCTCAATGGACTGCATTCCCCAGGCATAAGTAGGGGCCTGAGAGTTTAGGGTTGCTTTGCCTTTTTGACACATGTGATATCTTATTTCATTTCATCCAGAGGTGGGTTCAGAGAGGCTGACCAAGGGCACACGGCTGATAACAGCAGACCTGGTTTGCCTGAGTGTCACTCTATTGTCGCAGCACGCTTCAGCCTGCTCACTCCAGGGACCAGTCTGCGGCCCGGTCAACGGCCACCTGCGCTCCGCCTGCCTCTGCGCTCACACCTGCTCGGCCCTGTTCGTCTGCTCTAGTCCTTCTCCTTGGCCTCCCCACCTCCTTTCCCCCACCTTTCCTTCTTATCCCAAAGACAATCTGTCTTGTTCACTTGGAAATCGATGAACAAACCTATTAACAGGCAGTATGGATTCTCCCACCTCAGGTCAGCCTTTATGTTCATCTTTTTCTGTGGCCATCAACTTGATGCCTGACCTTAAACACTCTGGGTGGTGTCAAATTCCTTGGGTTACATACAGCACTTGGTGTGCTATGGTATCCGAACATGACACCTCATGCTGCGCAGAGATGCATTCCCTGGCCCTGAGAAAGAACAGTGCCTTCTATATAACACGAACATTCTCTAATAGCATCTTCCCACTTCTAGTCCAAGTTGCTTCCGCTGCGCCGTGTTGGGTGTGCCGCACGCGGGTGCACGCACCCTGGAATTTTTCGCTGCAGAGCTCAGGCGGGGCACAGCAGCCGTCTATGGAGAGCGCCAGTCCCTGGGCCGAGTCCTGCGACCGCCAGCTCCAGGGGCCTCCTTCCCTTTCGGAGAGCTTGAGCCTGGCACAAATGTGGTCTGCAGGGTGGTTCCAGGTTTGGAAAGGGATTTTGATCTCCCTTCAACACTAGGAGACAGGAGAGGAGGAAGCAGCCGGGAGTTAAGATTTTATTTTCTGAGAGCCCCACAAGCGCGGCCTCAGAAACTGCTCATCACCCACTCCAGCCTAAACCCAGACCCTAACTCGGTCCACATGGCCCAAGGAAGGAGAGGCTGCGACGGGCCAGGGGATCATGTGGTAAATACCTGCGTCCAACACTGTCTCCACTGGGACATCATCTGCTAGACCAGCAGTTCTCAAAGTGAGGTCCCTGGATGCCAGGGGGACCCTAAGGCCATAACAATGTTCTTAATAATTCTCATATGTTTGCATTTTTCACTGCATTGGCACTTGCACTCATGATGAAAAAGCAACAGTGGGTAAACTGCCAGCACCTCAGCACAAACTAAGGCAGTGGCACAAAAATGCACTAGTAATGACAGCATTTTTCATCACCAGGCACTCCAAGGTCCTCCTTTATTTTTTTAAGAACTAGTTTTCCTTAAGAGTACACTTCAGGAAGAAGGAAAATATTATTTTTATTCTATCTTGACTCTTGCATATATCTTGTTTAGTATTCTCCGTGATGAAAGGGGAAGCATGCATGAAGCAGTCTTGCTGCATACCAATGTTTGATGATACCAATGATCAAATCAAGGAAAATCATTAGTGTGTTTGTTTGAGTTACAAAGTCAACTATTATCTGCCTTTGCCATTTCGTAAAATGACCAATAAACAAACTAGTGATTCAACTATAGTGCATTTGGCAGGTATTTTTTGGAAAATGGCTGATGTCACTTGAAAGAATGCAACTAATAGTATTTGTTTCCAGTGATAAAATTTGAGCTTTCAAGCAAAAGTTAAAATTTTGGAGAACTGCCCTGGCTGGTGGCACAGTGGATAAGGCACCAGCCTGCAAACCTAAAGGTCACTGGTTCAATTCCCCAGCCAGGGCACATAACCAGGTTACAAACCAGGTCTCCACCCAGGTCCGTAGCTGGAGGCAGGTGAAAGGCAACCACACATTGATTTCCCCCTCTTTGCCTCTCTCCCTTCCCCTCTCTCTAAAAATAATAAATAAAATCTTAAAAAAAATTTTTTTTGGACAACTTGCACTCCCTACCATGAGCTTGACAGCTTGTTAGTAATTAAAGGCTTTTCTGATGACATTAGTTGTGATATTAACAAGTATAAATTTTTAATATTGTAAAATGAGATATGTCAATATTTGGAAGATCTTCACAATTCAGTAAGCCAGTATTTTCCAAATGACCAATTCACAGTGTTACAGAATCCTGCCATGCACGGGTAAATGATCCATTCAAAGTATGAAATAAACCAGCGCACCTGAAGGTAACAGAGTATGACAAGTTAATTGATACGGCTTCAGATTCCATAGTGCAACTAACCTTTAAGAAACTATCTCTTCTAGAGTTTGGGTTTAGTATCAAAGAATGTTCACAATTATCTGTCAAGGTTACCAAAATACTCCTCCCTTTACCAATTATTTATCTTTGGGAAGCTCAATTTTATTTACGTACTTTAACGGTAATAACACCTCAACAGACTGCAGGTAAAGCAAATATAAGAATACAGCTGGACCCAGGAGCACATCCATACCTTGCCCCTCCCCCTCTTCACCCCACTCAGGGATGCATCTCCTAAACTCTAAGGGTCCCCACAAAACTTTCAACAGAGGAGCAGTGGGCAACAGCACCTCATTTCAGGTTAACCCACCGGGCCTGTCTCCAAGGTCCCCTTTTCTCTGACTACCCAGTGAGCCAACATATCCTGGCCTGGGATCTCTCCTGATGCATCCCCCACCGCCCCCACTGCCACCAACTTTAATAAATGTACTCTCAAAAACAAACAAACGAAAAAGCAAATGAAAGAAAGAATATGGATGACTTCTATCAAGCCAGCTATTAGAGAGATTTAAGGGAAAACATTGGATAGACTTGCAAAAATGTAAATGATGCACTCTTCTCACCATCTATTTTGGAAACAGAGTATTCTGGGTTTTTTTCTTTTTCAAAAAAGTGTTATTTATGCAAACATAAGATTTTACTATTGCTATTTTTGAAGGATTAATAAATATTTTAAACTTACTGGTTTGAATTTCTAATGTGATAAATAGCGACAGATATTACCCACATAAATATGAGCACTTTGGGTTCCTCAATAGTTTTTAAGAATGCAAAGATAACATTGTCAAATTTAGCACTGGAAGAAGTAGGGCATCCAGTTAAAGTTGAATTTCAGATAAACAACAAATAGTATTTTAAGGTAAGGATCCATGCCATATTTGGGACATACTGACCGTGGAAACAACAACAAAAAGTTATTGCTTATCTGAAGTCTGTAGCTAATTGAACACCCTTTATTTCATTTGCCTGACAAGAGGCCCTGAGCCCAAATCATTTGAGCCCTGCCCTAGACCATACCCTCACTCTTGTGTTGAAACCCTAATCACAACATTTCCTATGCACTCACTCTGAATCTGTCCCAGATTCAGCACCAAATTCTTGACATGTTACCTCTTCAATCATCTCCAAAATCCCAAGTGATAACTACCACTACTACAACCCCTATTTTATACATGAGGGAAGAGAAACCCAAGTGAGTGAAGCTAATTATTAGTGGAAGGCAAGATGGAACCCACTTGCTCAGAAACCAGACTCTTCGTTTGTAACTATTAGGCTTACGCTGAGCTATGAATAATGGAGATTCCCCAAGATGATGGGTTTTTCTGCATATTTGCATCTCAAATTTTAGTAAATCACTTTCTATTGCTTATCTTTTCTCTGTCTCACAGCTGTGTGTCTTGCTATCACAACACTGGTGAAGGCCAGGGCTGTACGTACAGCAGGAGGGAATTCTATCCAGAACTGGCCATTAGCAAGTTTACTTGAAGCCAAGTTTCCTCCTGGACGTTTCTGTGGGCATGGCAATAGCATTAATCTGGGCTGGGAACGCTAGAGTGGAGCGATGGGGCAGAGGCACTGCTCATTACGATTATGAGAAAGCCACTGGGAGCTTGGTGCTGGGCTAGAGTCATCCTGGAGAATAACCTGGGAATTTCTCCTAAAGAATCTGTGCCGATGAAGCAAATGTGTCCATTGCTGTAAGCCCATCACTGCCAAGGCCCTGTCTTTTGTGTGATTATGACCCAGGTCACTGGATATGTTTACTGAGTTCAGGGTCGACAGAAAACAAAGCAGGGAAAGTAAATATTTTCTATAATCTAGCATGGGAACAAGGGCGTGCACGCCACTGTGCCACGTGATCTGCAAATACAGACATGAATTGGATGCAGCCAACTAGGGGCTCTCCCTGAATTACCAACGGCTATAATATAACATAGAAAGTGATAAACATCAGGCAGCCAGAGAGATACTAGCCTTTCAATGGGAAAGATTTCTTTAACAAAGGTAAGATTTACCTTTCGAATCGTTTTTGTTTCGTAAATTTGGATTTTTAGAGGAGGCACACTGGGTTAGGTGAAGGGCAGTTGTGTGTACAGAAGCCAAGGGTGATTTAAAAAAAAAATTTGTAAAGAAAATCTTTGCAAACTTTGAAATACGGCCTAGAGGAGAAAGAGGACAAGGGGAGGAGAAACAGGGTTAGAGCAAAAAAACAAAAGGTGCCAAACTGAAGTGTTAAATAATGATGATAAAGGTGTATTTTACAAACTGAGACTTGGTGAAAGAGGAGAAAGAAAGCCTCCGTAGAAAGAGGGGAAACCCAGGGACTGGGACAGCTGGCTAGGGGGCATTCATGGGAAAAGGAAAATAATCATTTTTCACTTTTTAAAAGAGTCAACTTCACAGTTCATCTCAGCCCCACCTGGCAGAGCTCCCGTCTCAGTTCAGGTCCTGGCCCCGCCCCGCCCTAAGCCCATGTAGACCCCGCTATCTGCCCACTCCATCGAGATCCCTCCTGTGCTGAAATGGGGGTCTGCAGGGGGAAGGGGGAAGAACCGAGATGCAAGGCTGGGCTCTCACCTTAGATAAAGTTAGGAGGCCAAGGATTCTTGTAGCCTTTAAAGAGCCTTCAGAATTTATTCCTGTGAATGCTGAATGTTAAGGAGGACACAGCCAGAAACTACCTCATCAAGTTTCCCAAGTCAAGACCAGAACACACAGACTCTGGATCCAAGGACTCAATTTCCACCTTCAGGATAGAGTCACGGGCCCTGCCTGCTTTGATGTAAGTGATGGAGCCACATGACCTGGCCTGTGCCCCACCAGGCCCCACTGCCTTCCCCTGTCTTTGGGGTTCTCTCCAGCACAGTAATGGGGAATTTTCTTTCACTGTGTTTGTGCATCAGGATGACATTTCAGAAAGCAACTGCCCTTGAAAAGTGGCTGGATCTGTCCTTAGTCACTAATGTAGAGTCAGACAATAAATACATTAGGCTTTGCAGGCTATACCAGTGAGTGACTTCTGCCTGCAGTATGGTTGACTCTAGTGTTCAAACATCAGATAGATGGTACAACACCTTACTCACAAAGGTACCTAATCCTCCACTGCGAACACTTGCTCAAGTCTGAATCTACTTACGGAGCCATCTTGCCTTTGCTATGATCCTCTTTAAAAAAAAACAATTTGGCAGATCTGAAACAGAATTAAATCCTCAAATGACAGCCATGTATTTGGAAATTCGATAAATAGGATTTAAAATAAGCTAGAATATTTTGTAACCTGCTAGTTTTTATTCTAGGTGTGTGTGCATTTTTTGTTTGAAAGCGAATGCTCCACATGTATCACAAAACCCCAAGTCTGGAAGAATCCTCTGCTATAGTCTAACCTATAGCAGTTTACACTTGAGGAAACTATGACCTACTTTGGTTAAATGAGGTACTCTAAGTCACATACTAATTGACAGAAAAGCTAGGGCCAGAAACTTGGGTTTCCAGATTTCCAAATTTTCTTTCTACTACCCTGTATTATAGCACATTACCAAGTTATTACTAAAAATTCAATTCAACAGATACTTATAAAGTATTTCCAACATGTCCAGCACTGGCCAGGTGTTCCAGGGCTACAAAAGAAGTATATAAGAGGATTCCTGCCCATAAAACGCTTTTGTTCTGAGAAAATAAGGTGCACACACAAAACAAATACATTGTTAAGTAACTATGTGGCTAAAACAGGGCTGATAAAGTTCTCTTATGGCTCTCTACCTTTGCATTATAACATGTGTCCAGTCGCCACCTGCGGTTATTTAGCACTTAAAATGTGGGCAGTACAACCAAGGAGGTGAATTTTTAATTGTATTTAATTTTAAGTAATCTGAACTTAAATAGCCACATGTAGCTACTGGTCTAAAAGAATGAGTATAGGTCTGCATGGAAAATACGTAGAACACATTCTGTCATTTCTTCTCTTGTGCCTGTGGCAGAAACCACTGTCGGTCACAGACCTCTTTCCCTCTAAACACAGGTGGGTTCTCAGGATTCTCCATGCAACACACTCAGTAGTTCCAATTGCCTGGACCTGGTATGAACCTATCTGCCATGCCACACACAGATAAGAGGTGACAAAAGTCAGCTGGAGGAGGGAGTACTTGAGCTGAACCTAGAGAGACAGCATTTGGACAGGTGAAGAGGAAAGGACCAGGCGTGGGGCTTTCCAAGTAGAAACTATCCTGAGCAAAAGAACTGGATGGAGTCCTGGTTCTCTGACCTGGAGATGCTGGCAGGCAAAAAGGGAGGGTTGTGGTGGGTGCGGTAGAGATAAGGGGACAGGCCTAAAGGGTGGGGCTGGGTCAAGGAGATCTTTGGATTCCAGGAGCTTGGACTTTTCACAAGAGCCATAGGAGTCCCTGAACATTTAAGCAGGTTAAGGACTGGAGAAAGACAGGTTTTAGGAAGGCAAATGAGATAGCAAGCCACAGAATGGGCTGCATAATGGATTTATATGTTCAGAGACCAGTAAGAAGGCTATCCTGCTAGGAAAGTAATAGTTGTTTATTGAAAAATAAAAATAAAGTAAATCACAGAAAAGCAAATATAAAAAGCAGACTTCTACCATTCACATTCAACCACTACTGGCATTTTGATGTTGCTTCTTCCAAGTTCTTTTTCCTCTTTCCATAAATATTAAATAACTTAGAAATAAAGTTAGGACTACGACTGGGGCTAGGAAGGAGGTAGGGTGAATAAAGAGGAAAGGCCACATGAGATATTTTTAAGTAAGACACCAGGGCAAAGAGAAAAGACCATTAACGTCAAGGGACCTGAGTTCTAGATCTGGTTATGTGCACGGATCTCTGCTATCTCAACCCCCAGACTTGGTCTCCTCACTTTAGAATCAAGGTGCTGGTCTAGAGCAACCTCTGGTGTCTAATGAAGGGTCAGATGAGATACTTGGGACCTCCCCTCAAGACTTAAACTAGAACTAGAATACATGAATGTGGTCGTCTATATGTGTTTTAGGTGAACATCACATATAGATAGCAGGGGTTGTCATAATACTAAATGTTTCCTTGATCTTTAAGCTGCAGCAATAGCATGTAGCCCATTACAGTTTACAAGCTTTTAGGTGTAATTAAACCATATATTCTGAGCAGTGCTGTGGGGAAGATGTGGTCCCCACGCATGTAATGAGGTGATGTAAACAAGGAATCCATTGTTAGATAGGACTGCGTCGGGCAGGGACTACATCTTCCAAGAAGCCAAAGATTTTTAAGGCCCAACCCATCTTCTCAGATCACGGGAAAAACAAAAACAAAAACAAACACACCTCCTACAGAACATAAACTGTGCTCTCTGAAAAAGGCAATACATAGCCAATCACTTGTTAATAAATAAAAGTATAAACTGGTGGTTGTCCACCAGGGATGTACATGCGACTCAAATATGGGGTTTTCAAAAAATACTGATGATTGGGCTCTTCTTCCCCTTCAGAGCAGTTAAATCAGAGTCTTTGTGGGTGTGGTGTGTGCAGTGGTGTTTTTGCAGAGTCCTCTTAACTGCCTGAAACCTGGAGGAACTGGAGGCCAACACAGAACCCCAGGTAAACTATATCCAGTTGCTTGTTCAGCATGTAGGGTCTGTCATTTTCAGCATATCCTTTTGTTACTTTCAGTGAACCTCTATTTTCATTAGAGAACTCCTAGGGATGCTCACCACTTAATGAGCTCTGGTCAATGAATATGCTTTTTCCCAAGGATCACTTGGCCCTCTAAGAGGCTGGTAGTTAAAAAGTGTATACTTTGTCCCTGGCCAGTGTAGCTTAGTTGGTTGGACAATATCTCTAAGGTGAAAGGTCACCGATTCAATTCCTGGTTAGGACACATGCCTGGGTTGTAGGTTCGGGACCCAGTGGGAAAGTGTACAGAAGGCAGCCAATCGATGTTTCTCTCCCTCTTTTCGTCCCCACCCCTCTCTCTAAAATATAAATAAATAAATAAATTTTTAGAATTCTCTTCTTAAAGAAAAAAAGCATAGACTCTGGCCTCAGACTGACCTAGGTGTGTGTATCACATTTGCCACGTACTAATTGTACAACCTTGTGCAAGTGACATATTCTTTTATGCCTCAGTTTCCCTGTTTGACTAACATCTCCTTTATAAGATAACTAGAGAAATTCAATGAGGACATACAAATAAAAGACTTCTTTTTGTGCCTGGCACGTAGTAAGCACTCAAGAAATGTTATCATTATTTATCACTTATTTTCATTATCGCCTCTAAGGTTCCTTCTAATGCCAACATTTTACAATTCTAAGAACATTTGGTGACTGCCTGCATACATGGAGGTGGACAGAATCAGTAGGTACTGACATACCTGGATTTATTTATCTTTTTAAATTTTATTTTTACTTTTGATTTTAGGGAGGGGAAGGGAGAAGGAAAGAGGGGTAGAAAAACATCAACGTGAGAGAGAAATATTGACCAGTTGCCTTCTGCACATGTTGACCAGGGACCAAGCTGCCATCCAGGCATGTTCCCTGACCAGGAATCAAACCATGACCCTCCCATTTGCAGAAAAATGCCCAACCAAAATGAGGCCACACCAGCCGGAGCCTAACTGACATGCCTAGACTTACAGGTTTGTGTTCAGCCCCTTTCACTCCAGCCTAAATCCTCAGTAACCACTTCATTCTTTCCTTAAGATGTCCCTGATACAGTACGGCTGACCGAGGGCTTAGTTTCAAAAAGGACCCCACTTATTTTGCAGACACAGAATGTCTATTATTGTTGACAAAAGTACTGTGCTTGCTCCGTTACTGTTACTTCTGGGCAGCACAGACACCACGAGTAAGGCCAGGGCAACGTCAGACATGCTATTTCTGTCCGCCCTCGCTGAAGTAACTGCTGACATGTGGCAGCACCTGCGTGAACCAGCGCACGGCCTGGGAGGAGGCCCCCACTCAGCATCACTTTGATGCATGTCTAATGACTGCTTTGAAGACCTTGTTCTTGGAAACTTCAAGGCTGACATTTGAGCGTTGCCCATGAAATTTGCCTAAAGGTTGAAATCTGACTTGAGCTGCAGATTTCAGCCTCGTTACCTTGGACTAGTCTGGCTTTTCACAACATCAAATATCCTCCTACAAAGTAACCCCATCATCCAGCTGCCAAAAGACACACACGTTTTGTTGATGCCCACAGCTTTCCCTTTCTTCATCCGTGGTGGGAACAAACCGCTTTCTTTTAGGAAGACAGTCCTCCTTTTGTAGGCGAACATCCGCGTGTTAGCCATGTTATTGGATGGGCCTCGGCCCACAGCCACCGCTCTGCCTATTCAGCTTGGAAAAGGGGCTGGCTAACTTGTCCTGCAAATAGCAAGTCATCGAGGAGCACATTGCCAAAGGATCGCTGTTTCAATGGAACTTTTGCCCATGTGAATGAAATACTTATAAAAAGGGAAATCATCCAGTTCATGATTAACCACAAACTCCCTGTAAGAACTTATTATTTTCATGAAAACCAGTTTTTCTAAACCTATGTTCATTTGGGTCTGGAAAACAGACCTCTGGATCATCTTAGTTATAGAAATGCCTTGTTAGGAAGGCACCAGTTGACTGTACCCACAAAGGGCTATAGGTCAGTTGGGCCCAATTACTCTGATACCCAGTCATTTTGGAAGTTCTTCAGCTTACATCACCATGGTAACTGCACATGGATCAGGATACACTGCAAAGGACTTCAGGGCTACCTTTACACAACCTCTCCACACCACCGGGCCCCATACCTGAATGAGCATTTTTGCTGAACTAGATCAGAGATTAGAAAAAAGGGAGAGATCCAGATACCAAAGTGATGAATTTACCCTCCGGTATATTTGGATCAGATGAGAAAAGAGGTCCATTAACTTCTGCATTTTCAAGCATGCCATTATACATTTGAGTAATGATGTTGCTGGTTCTCACTCCTGTTTTATTAACGTTTCTTCCTAACTAGATGATTAAGCTTTCATTCTTAAACTCTTCTGGGGCAAGGATCGTATCTAAATCATCTATGTATTCTTTATACACCCACCCCGTTATCTTCCATAATGGGGGTCCTTTGTAGGTTTATTCAAATTAATTTACAGGCCTTTATTTGTCTTTTCTGTGTAGAATTGTCATGTGTACCAAGTAAATGGTAAGAAGTGACATGTGATGGAAAAACATCTCTACTGTTTTCCGATAAAAAGTAGAAAAATCATGTTTAAAACCTGCTTTGGGGGTTTACCTTCAGCATTCTGGTGTCATTTTGTGATAGATCCCTATTAGTGGCTGACTAAACAAAGGAAAATCCATTTCAACTCATTAGCTTGACCCTTGTGTGTGTTGATCTTTATTAAGTTTTCTTCACATGGACACAGCTGTACAACTGTATGAAGCTCACCTTCAACCTTATTTGAGTTAAGTCTGCCTTCCTGGAAAATGTGCTGGGAAGGTCATGTTCTAAAACAAGAATCTTCTGGTAAATTTTAGAAATTCAGGGAAAATTTGTTTCTGAGAGATCACTAAATGATAAGTACAATTCAGAGGCGTGAAGAGCTGTTCACCATAGAACACGATGTCTCAAATAACCTGCCTTTCCCTCCTTTTCAAAAACAACTTGCATTTCAACTTGAAGATTAAATAATAGGCACTTCTTCATTTATTAACTTACTTGGAATGGACATCTAGGCTACAATGAGTAGCAAAGGGTCAGCAATTCAAAATGTTTTACTGTTTTAAGTAAAGTTTCCATCAGGAACTCTGCAATTTTCCCCCCTTGCCTTTCCTAGGAATCTCCCCGATCTGACTTCAGATGCCTGCACCCCTGGTGGAGGAGCACACTCTCCGTGGCTTGGGAAAATGTAGGCGATGATCTAGACATTCACTTGTTAAGAGGACTGGTCAAAGAGGTCCCCAAAAGCTCATACTAAAAGTTCCCATTTCTTTGTATCAGTCATAACCAGGGATTCTCTTTTCTTCTGTACGGGAAAACAGATCTATCTTATCTCAGCCTGTGGTAAATCTCTTCCCCTCCTCACATAAAAGAAAAAAAGAATCAGGCCTATTAAATAGATCCATCTGGAGAGAGAGACAGTATTTAGCTCTGGTCATCCTCTACACTCAGGAGACCTTTCAAAAAAATGAGCATATCAAATTCACTCATGATTAAGAAACCAGTAAGCCTGAGAGGGCCAATTCACTGGTATTGGTTTTCCACATATATGTGTGTGTACATACATGAACATGTGTGAATTTCTGAATCTGTCAGTTTAGTTACTGGTCAAAGTGCCTCAGCTCAGCAGTACTCTTGATAGAAAAAGCCAACAAAAAGCAGAAAGATTTGAAACCTGAAAATCTCATAATGATCCAAAAGTGGAACGAGGGTCATGCAGCTGGTCTCTGTTCTCCATAAACCACCTATTTTTTAAAACCTGGCCTCCGTGTGGGGGGAATCATGCCAATGATCACCCTTCCCTGATGCCATCAAGAAAGCAGAGAATAAGACAACACATTTGTTGATGGAAACAATCTCTCACTAGAAGCTGATCATCTCCCTACAGCAGGTAGGTGAAGGAGATTCAGAACGGAGAATTGGAGAGAATTCAAAGGACTGGCAAGAGAATAAGATACGGGATCCAACTCAGGGAAATAACGCCAAGAGAGAAGAAAGAATTTATGTTTGAACCACCAAAAAAAAAAAAAAAAAAATCTGATTACCCATTTGAAATCAATCTGTAAAGGATTTCAAAGGTTCCTCCAGAAATCTGACCAAGTCCTTACAACAGTGGTCTGTTTAACTGAAGTCACTGTCCCTTTACCCCTCCCTCACTGTTAGGTTCATGGTTAATCCTTGAACCTGACATTCTCCCATGTTGAGACCCTCATGACAGGCTGTTTCTCACTTGGTTTAGCCACGACCACCTGCCCCCAGTCTCCCTCTGCCTAGAAAACCACTCCTTCTCCTTTGGGTCACAGTTAAAATACCACTTCAATTCCAAAAGACTTTCCCTGATGGCCGCCCCTCCCACTAATGATTAGGTTAAGGCCTCTGATTTTAAAGCTCCCTTAACTCCTTTCACTTCAATTCACGCGTTACTCTTTTATTATTTAATGTCTGCCTTGACTGTTAGACCAGCTTCCAGGGGGCAGAAATCTAATCCTTCCTGACTTGATTTCTCAATTATCCAGTACCTAACCTGGAGCCTGGCACAAAACAGGTGCTCAGAAAAATGTTTGTTAACCCACTTACCTGTGTCCCTACTGATTTCAGGCGCTCTATCCCCAACGGAGCCCTACAAAATGCAAGTTCTGCAAATCTTACAGCCTCTAAAAACCTGTGGCTTTGGGGTTCTTGCCCATTCTGTAGCATTCACTCTATAAAGATGCTATTTTCCCATATATGTAACATGAATGTGGACTTACACGCATTCACAGATAAATGGGAGCCGAGAAATTACCCAGAAGGCACAGTGCAGTATTTTAGTGCCAAGTCCTACGGTGTTGATGGCTGGAGGGGAACCTGGCTTCAGGTAACACTATCTGATTCTGGCATGTGTTGTCCAGGCGGCTGCTCCATGATCTCACATGGGCTGTTTGGAGCACCATCACCATTATTTAGGAGGTCCCAGGGCTACTAATCTCAGACTCACCATAGGGAGTCATGGAAAAAAATTAGTTTTTCTTTCAGTATTAGAATTCTAAATTCTTTCTTTGCTAAGTAGAGAACTCTTTTTGAATCGTTCTTTAATAGAAAAATACTAATGCCCTACCTTAAAGAGAGGCATTTGTTACTCTGTGAAAAATAGGAGGTATAAAACACTTAATGTTGGTCATTTGGGGATTATCAAAGGAATGCTGTGTTTCACCAAATCTAAGTCTTTGTAAGATGCATTCCAATCTCAGACATTTTAAATTATCGGGGGCAGGGGCCAAATGCATTCGAGTGTTGACAAAACGTAGTCAACTTGATAGGAAAAACTCGATTTTAAAAGTTTAAGCAAAGCCATTTAAGTATAGATTCTGTCATTCTGTGTGTGTGTGGAATCCTCCGGAGACATTCATGTTTATAAATCTAGAGCATTGTGGTCTGGTAAGCTGAGCAAACACCCAAATGCAGACCAGTATGTGTTGGTTAAAAAAAATGGGGGGTGGGGTAGCATTTGAATGTCACTACGTAATGTTCACCTAATTTTCTCAGCCCCTGGGCTATGTTCATTTGAACTGTGGTGAAGTTGTAGCCAGCGTGACTTACCAAACCTCTTCGGTGAGCCCAGGAATGGCTGATCTCTGCTGGGTGACCTGACACAAGAAGTCTGTCCTTCCAATTCCTCTGTTACATACACTGAAATAGAAAAGATAACACCACTGAACCAGAGACCTCTAACAAGGAATACGCAATTAACGACCTCTGAATGTAATGGAGGAGGAGGGGGTAAGAAGAAATGTGGTATTTTATTATTACCACACATCTCTGTGTGTGCTCAGATTACAAGGAAAACTACAGTATAGGAAATTTCCACTAGCTTATATACATGGAGAAAACGGGTTAATTCTGCAAGGCTATTCGGGTTCTTATTAGCTAAAGGGCATTTAAGGAATAAAATCTTCTGACACAGAGAGAAGAGGGAAATGGATACAGAGGCTGTATCAACATGGAGGAGAAGATCACAGCTTTGCCCAGGTACTCAAAACTCAGCCCTCCGGCTTGCGAGCTGGTGGTCTTGGTCATTTTACCCAACCTGTCTTAGCCTCCCTCCTTTAACTCATTCAACATGGGCCACGTGTAACCCACCGGTTAAGGACATTGTGATGATAAGTAAAATGATAGACATGAAGCCCTTGAGGCCCTATATCAAAGAAGACACTCGTGAAGGGCAATGGTGATGCTTACATTCATTTGAATTTATTTCTGCAGAGGCACATTAAATTGTGGTCTTTTAGGTAAATCATCAAACACTCAAAATTGTTTAAAGCATTGTGAGCTGCATTTTAAATGTTCCTTTACCTTGGGAAACCTTTTATAGCTGGCTTTTCTGCTTGTATATAACTAATATTCTACAACTATTCAGCTCATCTTTAAGTAAAGATACTCAATTAGCTCGGCTCTGTACAATAGATTTTCGTATGCTACTTCCCCATGAAGAATGACTACAACTCTGTAAAACTCTCACTCCCACCCTCCCCAAGAAAGACCATGAGCCCACAACCTACCTCTGGGAAATTAAAATGCTGAATTTCTGCTAACCCCTGTGGTCCAAATCAGTAATCATTTGTTCCAAAGTTCTTCCCAACTCAATGGCCTAATTAACTAAGGTTTAGCTTTTGATTAACATACAGAGCTTGAAGGAACTTTGGCCCACAGAAACTTGGCATTTGACTTGCTTCTCTGGAGTCCAACCTGTGTCGCAAATGCCAGTTTCAAGGGTAATAAAGGACCTGGCTGTTTGCTTATAGCAAACGGAGGCGGTGCCTGTCATTACCTGGCTTGTACCTCTGCTGCACACGGAACCCTGGACAAAGAAGGTTTGCAGCCTGTGTAGCAGCTTTGAGAGTGAACAGAATGAAAGACTATATATTTCCAAACCGAAAAGCACCTAACTTCTACCTGGCATATTAAGTAAATGTCAGTTGTTGAAGAAACATGGATATGGTCCCAACACCAAAGAGATCAGAACGTAGATCAGAACGTGTTTGAGCAGGTGCATGTTAGGTCTGTCCAGATTCTACCTTGATGAGTCCTTCTTTATTACTGTGTCATGTATAACAAGCATCAGATACAAGGCAGAGGCCGCAGTGCTTGAGAATTCATGGTCCTGCCCATTAAGAGATTAATAGTGTCCCCCAAAATGTGTATGTTGAAGCCCCGACTCCCAGTATATCAGAATGGGACTATATTTAAAAATAGGGTGTTGAAAAAGGTGATGAATGATATAAGGTCATATAGGTGGACCCTAATCCAATACAACTGATCTCTTTATAAGAGGAGATTAGGACACGTTCACATACAAGGGCCAACTATGTGAGGACATGGTGAGAAGGTGACCATATGCAAGCCTAAAAAAGAGAGAGACCTCAGAAGAAAATAAACCCACTGACACCTTGATCTTGGGTTTCCAACCTCCAGAATTCCAGAACTGTGAGAAAATAAATTTATCTTGTTTAGGTCACCCAATTTGTGGTATTTTCTTGTAACAAACTAGTACACCGCCCCACTCCTTACACCTCTCAACCTTATGTCCCAGGACCAAGCAGGCAACAGATGAGTGAAGCAGACAAACAGTAAGATAACAGAAGTGGTGCCGACCGTGGTAAACAGGAAAGGACATGTTCTGTCTACAGCCATCAAATTTTAAAACTTTAAACCACTGTGAGAACATACAAAACACATTTGTGGCTGAAATATGCTGGTGTCCCTTCAGTTGCAGTCCCTGGATTAAACCATTGTGACCTGACATTTAACAACTAATGTTTAAAAACACCCACAATTTGTACTTTAAAAAAATTTTAATTGGATACCTATTAGAGGCCAGGGCCTTTGTCAGACACTGGGAATAGCAGGTGCTGAATAAAGTAGTCTTCTCTGCTTTCATGGTAAGTAATGGCCTTGACAGACAGTGCAGGTATGGAGCTAGGCTAGAAATACCACGCTGAAAAGACCTCTAGAAGGGGTACAGATTAGCAGGGCATAAGAGATGCCATGAGAACATTATGAAACAACATGATACCAGCTTAATACACAAGAGGCTGTGGAAAGTGGGAAGAAGACAAGTCCAAGTCTGTCAAGGTTAATCAAGGAAAATGTCAGCCAACTCCTGAAGGCTGAGGTGCAGCCTGCCTGGTGAACAGGCATGACAGACAAGGAGAGGGTACTTTTTAGACAGAAGGAATAGCCAGTTCCCGAGCACAGGGGCATAAGAGGGCATGGTATGTTTGGACAGTGACAAACCCCTGGACTGAGGGTGGGCAGTGCTGAGAAGCAGGGCATGCAGCTCAACAAGGGAAGGTACCAGGAGCTCACATTTTACGGCACAGTGAACCACTGGAGAATTTTATTCAGGAAGGTGACATTGCCAAAATTTCATGTTAGGAAGATCACTCTGACCAGAACTCAAAAAGGTTAGGCTAAAGGGAGGGCAGCCCACCAAGAGAAGATGGAAGGCAGGAGGCAGGGACACAGATAGAGGGATGCCTGGTGGTCAAGGTCAGGGATTCAGAGCTGGAATCGTCATGGCCTTCGTTCAACCATAGCCCTGGGAGACATTGCAAGGACATTATGTGCGTAGACAGAAGCGCTGGTTTTTTATGCTGGGTACTTTGATCAACAAGAGCATGCATTTCTTAAGAAGCTTTTAATTTCATTTCTCTTGTATCAGGAAACTAACTCTACTCACTCTTTTCTTTGAATAGCAAAAAGCTTTTATTTTATTCATTTTTTAAGGTGACTTAATAAGATGATGTAGGTAAAAGGGTGTGAATTTTTAAAAATTTAATCTTCATTATATTTTTTTCCCATTAGCACTTAGTCCCCTGCACACTTTTTATCCCTCAAAGCCATATGTGATTGCCTCTCAGCTTCCTTATCTGTGAGTATGATAATAAATGGTACTTCCTTCACTGGGATTTCTTGAGTTCATTAATACAAATAGTACTTAAGTGTGATGAATGGTAGCAATTATTGAAGCAGAAATAAACCTTAAAGAACACATGCATCATTAATGACTGTGCAATTAGCAGTCCTCCCTCTCAGTGAATATGAGATTAAACCAACAACCACAACCACAGAGTGAGAATTTATCTGCAGTAACTGTCTTGGGATTCTTTGATCTTTCCCGAGTTCTCCCACAGCCTCTTAGAAGGGGCCCTAATATTTGTACGTGTCCATGATTTTACTGTAAATTTACTGTAAATTTCAGTGATTCAAGATTCATGGGGCTGTGGGACCAGCAAGGGAAGAATGACTGAAAAGGGGCACAAACTTTCTAGAGAAGAAAGTTCTGCTTGGATTGAGACAGTGATTCTATGGCGGTATGTGTTCCAAGAATCACTTGAAACGTGTGAAATTCATTGTGTGTAAGTTATACTTCAACAAAGATCGAAGAGATGAAAGACAGAAAGAAGGAGAATTCACAGAAAAAATGGATAGTTATATTCCAAAGAAGGGAAAAACAGATTTGCATGAAAGAGCTTGCCTTAACACTTTCAATTTCCAAAATCTTCTCTTTGATGGGACGAAGCTGGTTAGGGAAGAGCATGCTTCTGCAAGAAAATTCACCCTCATTATGTCAAAAGAATAGCACTTTTTACCCCAAGTTTTACTGGACAAGCTGCCCTCTTGTGGCTTTGATAGATATTTCCTGAACACAAAAGTGGGTAGTTATTAAGCTAATTGGGGAGCAATCCTGGCTTGCCCACAAATATTTCTCAAGCTAACTGAAGGGCCGCTTCCTCATAAGAGAGCATATGGGCCATTATGGGCTCGGTCACAGCTGAGCTTTAAATAACTAAGGAGCCCTGGCTGGTACCACAGTGCATAAGGCGCCAGCCTACGAACCCAAAGGTGGCAGGTTCAATTCCCCAGCCAGGGCACATAACCAAGTTGCAAACCAGGTCTCCAGTCAGGTCTGTGGCTGGGGGCAGGTGAAACGCAACCATACATTGATGTCTCTCTCCCTCTCTGCCTCTCTCCCTTCCCCGCTTTCTAAAAATAATGAAATAAAATCTTTTTTAAAAAAATAAGGAATTAATAAATACCTTACACATCCTCTGTATCATCCCCTCAATAAATAAATAAATAAATAAATAAATAAAAAATAACTAAGGAAAGGCCCTGGTTGGTGGCACAGTGGATAAGGCACCAGCCTCCGAACCCAAAGGTCGGTGGTTCGATTCCCAGCCAGGGCACATAACCAGGTTGCAAGCCAGGTCTCCAGTCAGGTCTGTGGCTGGAGGCAGGTGAAAGGTAACCATACATTGATGCTTTTCTCCCTCTCTGCCTTCTTCCCTTCCCTTCTCTCTAAAAATAATAAAATATCTTTTTAAGTTAATTAAATAAATAAATAGGGGAAAAGGGCTGCCACAAAATGCGTATGGGCTGAGGTTGATGAATTCAAAAAACATTTTATCTCAATTTAAATCATTGGTTAATTTTATTATTTGTATTGAATTTATTGGGGGTGACATTGGTTAATAAAACCATACAGGTTTCAAATGTACAACCCCATAAAATATCATCGGCACCCAGCATCATGCACTCAACATCCAAAGTCAAGTCTCAAATGTCTTTCCGTTCTCATTTGTCCCCCCTTTTCCCACTTCCACCCCCTTTTCCCTCTGGCTATCACTATACTATTGTCTGTGTCTGTGTATCATATATATATGATATTTGTATGCATATGTATATATGTATATGTATTTATATACACATATACATGTTTTTTTTCTTAATCCCTTCACCTATTTTCATTCAGCCCTTCAACGTCCCTCCCTTCTGACAGCTGTCAGTCTGTTCTATGTATCCATGCTTCTGTTTCTATTTGTTTGTTAAATTATTTTGTTGATTGGATTCCACGTATAAGTGAGATCATATAGTATTTGTCTCTGACTTACTTCACTTGGCATAAAGTAAAAGCTTTGCACAGTAGCAGAAACTATCAGCAAAATTAAAAGGCAACCCAAATGCACGGGAGAACATATTCACCAATGATACATCTGATGAGGGATTAATTTCTAAAATATATAAAGAACTTATACAACTCAACATCAGAAAGACAAACAACCCAAATAAAAAAATGGGCAAAGGATCTGAACAGACTTCTCCAAGGAGGACATATAGAGGGCCAATAGACATATTAAAAGATGCTCAATGTCACTAATCATCAGAGACATGCAAATTAAAACCACAATGAGATATCACCTCACACCTGTCAGAATGGCCATTGTCAACAAATCAACAAACAACAAGTGCTGGTGAGGATGTGAAGAAAAGGGAACCCTCACTCACTGTCAGTGGGAATGCAGACTGGTGCAGTCACTGTGGAAAACAGTATTGAATTTCCTCAAAAATTAAAAATGGAACTACCTTTTGATCCACTTCTGAGAATATATATCCAAAGAAAAAGGAAACACTAATTCAAAAGAAAATATGCATCTCTACGTTCATTGCAGCATTATTTACAATAGCCAAGATCTGGAAACAGCCCAAGTGCCCATCATTAGATATGTAGGTAAAAAAGCAGTAGTACATTTACATGATGGAATACAACACAGCAGGTTGGAAATCTTGACTTTTTTAACAGCATGGATGGACCTGGATATTGTTGGTTGATTTTAATACACTCTAGTATACCCTTTCACCTTTGCAACACAGAATCTGCATATCACAAGCAAGCACATGTCACAAACAGAATGAATGCAAAGAAAACAACTCCAAGTTTCAGTTCCACCATCTGTGAATATAATTCAATATTCCCAAGGTATTTTTGCACAAGGAAAGAAAGTAGCCACAACCAAGCAAATACAACCTAAAACACTAAGCTTTATTAACATTGGTCCATGCGGAATCTAGATATCTTAATCGAAAACTAAGTATTTGTTAATAAAAGGAAAGGAAGGACGGAGAAGGAAGGACAGAGGGAGGGAAGAAGGAAGTAGACAAAAAGGAAAAGATGAAAGGGAGGATCAAATAGCAGATCCTGCCAAACCTGCACTAAAAAGGAAGATGAAGGATGGTACCAGCTTAACTCAAAAAATGGCAACATTTTCTCTTTAGAAGGCAACCCATCTTCGGCAAGGTCTTTATACAATAAACATATAGAGAAAAGGTAAGACTGTAGATACAAACATGTTGTAGATCATCTGTTGAGAGGTTAAAAATATATCTAGTCCAGATCAGTAGTATGAGGCTGGACCAAATGAACTTACACCAGGGCTACACTCACTCTTGAGAAATGACTGCTGAATCCATATTCTAGCAGAGCAATCTTTCCTTTGAAATCAAGTCATGCCCCTTCCCGTCCGGGGACTCTCCAATGTCTTCTCTTCACACATGGAATAAAATCCAAAATCCTTCCCAAGACTCCCTCCGGACACCTGCAAGTTTCTCCCTACTTCATTGCTGGCCTCCCTCCCACTCCCTCATTCCCTTGGGGCACCCCACCAGCACCCCTTTATCCTCCAGCTTCAGCTGTCCGCCATCACACACACACACACACACACACACACATACACACACACACCCAGCCTTAAGCACTCAGGGTTGGTGCTTTCCCTGGAATTTCCTTTTCCAGCCACAGGGCTCTTCTCACGTCCCACCCACCACTGGATTCAGCTCTTTAAGAACCCCCCAATTACTAACCCTGCACACTCCCTCCCCTTTCCTGTCTTTATTTTTCCTTTTTGCATTGATTAGTGTCTGAAATTATATGTTCATTTTTATCACGTTTCATTATTTCTCTGCCCCCACTGAAATGTGAGCACCATGAGAAAAGGGGCTTTTTCTCCTTAAAACAGGGCCTGACACTAGAGTCAGTATTCGTTACTTGAGAAATACAAATTACCCTCCTTGGGGAGAGGATAAGCCCTCATAAAATATGTTCCAAACACTCCATCACTACCAGCAAGTCCTTCCTCAGCTCCACTTCCCATCTCTCCTATTGCAACAAAAGCCCATCATCTTTCCTTAAACTCCAGAGATAGTGGTTGACCAACCGGCTCTGTTAAGTAATTTTTAGAACCACACTCTTGGGAAGGTAGATTGGGGCCTTAGTGTTAACCTCCTGCCGCCCTTTTGTTTTGAAGGTAAGAGCACAGGCTCAGCGAGGCTGGCTGGCACCTCCAGGCACACACAGAACCAGCAATCGTGGGCCAGCACCAGACCACTGGAA
Organism: Noctilio leporinus; assembly: GCA_004026585.1. Lineage (NCBI taxonomy): Eukaryota > Metazoa > Chordata > Mammalia > Chiroptera > Noctilionidae > Noctilio > Noctilio leporinus. Next base: position 387,500 of record PVIW01000383.1, on the reverse strand, counting down.
GGGTGCACGTGCCTGCCTTGTTTACCTTCCTGATCCCTGGACCCAGCCCGGCACCAGGCTCAAAGCCTGAATTCAACATAAGCCACCTCCGTCCCGCTCTCCATGCTTCTCCAACTGACCCGAACTTCCTCTCACTGCTGTCCCAACCGTAACTGCCTATCCGAGAACCATTTCCAGGTACTCGTGTCATGGGTCAGTGTTTCCTGTCCTCTCTCCCTTTGTGCAACAAACAAGGCAAACCGGTATATCTGAGGGCTGGTTTGATTCTAACATAATTCAAACAGCCTGACCTGGACATATTAAGGAAAAAGTGGACTATCCAAAGCAAACTAGAAGGGGGGGGGGGGGAGCTGGGAGCTGGCAGTGTGTCCAGCCCAGGGTGGTGTGACTGGGCTACAAGGCAGGAACCCTGTCGGGTTCATACTTGCCTTCTTGCAGCACCTAGCAGTGTGCCCAGCCACGAGTCAGGGCCCACTGGTTGGGAGGGAAAAGAGAAGAAAATGACAGTGCAGACTCAGTTTATTCAGCCCACAGTGTTTCGATAATAACAGTAAGTTGACCATAACAGCTTACGCGTGCCTGGTGCCTTCCATTCTCAGCACTTTATACACATCGCCTCATTGAATCCCCCCAAGACAAACACCTCACCTGTGAGAGAGACCCCACAACGGAAAAACCAGGTCGCTTTCAAAAATCAGCGAGCGGCAGCCATATCTAGACTCTCGTCTCCAGTGAGACTCTATAGACTTCTGTTTTTCCAGTGTGTCTGAGGACCCATATGCTCTGCTAAAGAGGTACTGATGTGTTTGGTTAAGGGACGTTGCTCAAGGCTCAGCTAGTGCTATTAAGCAATGTAAAGTGCAGGCAATGTGTTATCTTTCCTGAATCTGAAATCGTCTGGATTCCAAAGCACACCTGACCCAATGGGTTTCTGGCGAGGATGTCTCAGCTTTGAGCTCAGAAGAACAACCTGTCTCAAGTCACACACGTAGGCAGCAGCAAGGCTGAAAGTGCAATTCGGGAAGTGTAATTCTGCACACGTGCTTAGGGTGCAGCGTCCTGCCTCTCTAATCAATGATGTCAGTGTGACCTGAAAAACAATTACCGCCTCAACTGTGTTTCTGATGTGGCTCCAGGAAATAAGATTCAGCGAAGTGAATGGCTGGGGCGGAGTTATGTTGTCGTCCATGAAGACTGATCAGGACCAGCGATGACCCCAGCTAAGTGAGGGCTTAGGGGCCACAACCTGATCACAGTGGACTTTCTAGGGGGTCACGGCCACATTCAGGAAAGAGGGCATACAAAGCTTTTGGTATTAAAATGTTCACCTCCCTGAATGCCCCCCCACCCCCAAATGAGTTTTTGGGAAACGCTGAGACAAACCTGCTAGGGATCTGGCTTGATGGTTCCACATTTTTTGGTATACCCTATGGAGTGGAGCGGGGGAGTTGCAGGTGGAGCTGGAGGCTGTGTAAGCACAAAGGGGGTGTGGGTGTGCACCCATGGAGGCACATGCTCGCTGCAAACTGACTTCCCTCATGTCCGGAATACAGAATAACGATCGTTGTGTTTTGGCTTTTATTTCCATCACCTAAACTAATTAATTGTGGAAATAAAAGATGCTGGTTAATTTGGCCCAGCAGTTTTCTACTTCATCAAGTATCTGGGGTGGACTCTGATCTCAAGTATCTGAGAGCTTCAGATCTCAGTTCCAAAGCTGCTTCCTCAGGGAAGCCTTCCCAGCACGGAGATTAAGCCGCTTGGCCCTTTCATCCTGTCCCACCTCCTGGGCTAAACCTCCTCTTCTCACATTCATGTGATCTGTACTTAAATACTTGGGAGCTCATTTGCTCCCTGTCTGGCTGTCCCCACCACACTGGGATCTCAAGACGTCAGGGCCCTTGCGTGTTTGCTCACCTCTGTATCCCCAGCACCTGACACATCCTAGGAACTCCGTAAATATTTGCTGAGTGAAGGAAGGAAAGAATCAGCCTTGAATTTCAACAACAGAAAACCAGGCACTGGTAGCTCTTCACCAGCAGACACACTTGAGGTCTTTGCCTACCTCTGAATTGTGAAAGTCGTACTGCCCGGGCAATTCTGTTGGGTATTTCATCATAGGCCACACCGTGACGTATTATCTCTACAGTTCTGGGTGGTCACTTCACTCTATCATTCTTAGTATTTAACTTTTAACCTGTTTAGATCTTCTCTTCCCAACTAAATTAGGAGCACAGTGAGGATAAACCATTCCATCTTGAGTTCCTCAAAGCTCCCTAACCAATGTTTGGCATTTACCCTTTTTATATGGTTGCTTTTTCCGTGCTCAAAACAGGTTATTATTGCAGGTAGACTCCGAAGCCCCAAAGTGTCAATGAGGAAATCTGAAGCAAACATTGGGGATTTTGTCTAAAAATGTTTTAAAAATGAGTTGCATGCCCTAGAAGAAAGACCGAGTGTAAAATATAAAACACAGGTTCTAATTTTGTTTCTGTGCGTGACCAACCCAGGAGCAGAGAAAAATCTTAATCCAGCAAAGTTCTTTCTTAGCTTTATTAAAGATCCCTCCCGCCACCTTTGGTCCCACCCAAACCGGGAAGGCTCTTGGTGGTACAAAAGTAGGATTTTTGTTGCTTTGCCAAGTCAGGCCTTTTATTACAGGGTAGAAAGAACACTTGTTCCTGATTTCTCAATTCCTCATTCCTGCTGGCAGCACAAAATATGTCCAGCCCTGACTCTCATGCCCAACAAACCACAAATGAAATTAATAACTCCGTGTTCTTTTAAATCTATATATTTTGAGCAATGTGTAATGTTCACTTTTTTCCTTTTTTCTTTTCTTTTTTTTTTTTTGGTCAAATTACTTATGTTAATGAATTAACAAGCAGGCCTGAAAATCATTCACCCGTAGCCAGGAACTCGCTTTCCGGTACTACCCTGTTCTCATTCTCTGCCCCAGCCCTCTTAGTCCTCTTAAAAACCCGGACTAGTCAGCTGAAACACTGTTGTTAACACACAGCCAAAGCACTCAGCCTTGTCACAGTCGTCAGGAATTTCCTGATGTGGCCGCGGCCACCGACAGTTGGAGGTTTCCCCAGCCATCACCTGTAGAATCCGAACCCATGAGAAGTGCCGAGGCCCCTGCCATGCTCTGCGCACACTGAGGTCCGCCTTTGCAATACACGGCATGGAAACCCTGAGTTGTGCTTGTCTTCCTGATCCCCAAGGCACAGGGCTTTCGGGGGAGTGAGATGTCGCATGGCCCCGCCCTTCCTTCCCACCCTCTGAGGACCGAGAGAGCTCAAGGCACTCTGCAGGTGGGGAAACGCAAGCCCGCTTGCACATAGCGGCAACTGAGAAAATTGGTTTTGTTAAAAACCTAACTGGAGCTCACAATATAGCCAATTCCCTGGGAGGAAGGACAGATGCCCTGACTTTCCCAACTCCCCTTAGGGCCTTTCTTGTGTCACTTGCAAGCCTGAGCAGCCAGGAGGTGGTGGCCCCATCTGCTCCTTAACCCTCCCCTACCTTCTCGTGCATCTCAAGTTTTAATATAGTCTGTACAGTGTGTTTGACTGCTCACTGCTATAACAAATCACAAGTTGATACTGTTTCCTTTTCTTTCATTATTTGCCATGCTTTTCACACTGGCTATGCGTCAGACACTATTAATACTGACTGTGTGGGCCCTGGCTGGTGGCACAGTGGATAAGGCCCGGGCCTGCAAACCCAAAGGTCGCCGGTTCGATTCCCAGCCAGGGCACATAACCAAGTTGCAAGCCAGATCTCTAGCTAGATCCATAGCTGGAGGCAAGTGAAAGGCAACCACACACTTATGTCTCTCTCCCTCTCTGCCTCTCTCCCTTCCCCTCTCTCTAAAAATAATAAATTAAAAATCTTTAAAAAAACAAAACAAAACTGACTATGTGTCTGATTTTAATCCCACCGACAACCAAACAAGATGGGAACTGTTAAGCCCGCTTTCAGTGAAGAAAGTTGAAGCATGGGGAGATTGTCCTGTTTTAAAAAAAAAAAAAGGCTTCTAAGAGGTAGGCTGAGGCTTAAACCTTAGTTTTTCTGGCATTATTCTATTGTCTGAAAATAAGAGAACCTTTCACTAGGAGGTCAGGAATCATCTGCTATTCAGCCATCCGTTCATTCATCCAATCAGTAACACTTATCAGAGGTCCACATAGCATGGTCCGCTCTTTTATATGTAACTTAAAACCTGCTTCTCCACTTTTTAATACACCAAATTTTACACTTCAACATCTCTCAAAAAGCCAATGTGCATATTTAATCATTTTAAGGGCTAATATTAAGGCACTAAATCAACTGCATATTTTACAACCTGCAATCACAAGACCATCAGGGAAGCCCCTTGACATATCATCTTCAGGAGTCACTAGATTGAACAATACGCAAAGTCCACAGAAAAAGAACACCTGGTCTGCCTGACTCCAAGCCTGTAAGATTACTGTGATTAAAGAAAAACATGGGCCTATTAGAAGAAAGGGTGGTCCTCCTTTGGACGCCTAGGTAAAGCTGGACAGGTAAAAACTGGCAGTGCACCCTGGAATACAGATGGGGACAGGGACTTTTGACATCACTGGACTTCAGACGGGAGACAAGAGCGGCCTACTGCAAAACAGACTGGGGTTACACCAGGCTAAAGAGGCAGGTGCTATTAAATTTTAGCTTCCTCTCCTCCCAGCTCTCATTCCAGGCTTACCCCACTGGTCTCCTGATTATGATTCACCACTCATCGTCCACCCAAGGTTGAGAGTTGCTCATTCCTCAAAATGTTCAACAGTCTACAAATACTGATGGAGGGCCTGCTCCTAGCCATGATTGTGCTAGATGTCCACCCAGACCGTCTGTCTCCGCGCTGTACGGTAGGGGCACTCACTCCCACAGCGCTCCTCAGACAGCCCCCCGTCTGAAGTGGGGGGCACCCTGCACTGAAGCAGTTTCTCGACCTTGCTCCTTAACAATCAGATTCCTGGGCCTTGCCTTGGAGCTTCTGCACTAGCACCACTGAAGGAAGGGTCTGGAGATCTCTCTCTCCTTTTTTTTTTTTTTAAAGACTCCATTTATTATTTTTAGAGAGAGGGGGAAGGGAGAGAAGCAGAGAGGAAAAGAGACATCAATGTATGGTTGCCTTTCACCTGCCTCCAACTACAGAGCTGACTGGAGACCCGGCTTGCAATCTGGCTATGTGCACCCTGGCTAGGAATCGAACCAGCGACCCCTGGGTCCACAGGCTGGTGCCTTATCCACTGTGCCACCAGCCAGGGCCAGATCTCCCATTTTTAAACAGTGTCCCAGTAATTCTACTCATTAGACAAGTCTGTCAATCAACCACAGTTCTCAGGTAACTGACTTAGCCTATTGTGGGGGTGGGCCCAGCAATTAATATTCAATGCAATGTAATAAAGTGGGGATTCAGAGTTTAAAAAAAAAAAATGTTTTAAGAATTGTACAACAGCTTTTATTTTCAAATCAAGGCTCCTTTTCCATCTTGCTTTGCTCTAAGTCACTTAGTGAAGTCCCAGAAATTTAGATCCTATCCCATCAAAATCCCGTATGACATGAGATTCAGATTAGTTAGTGCTGGGTAGGCCAAGCTAATGTTAACAGCCCGGATGCTAACAAAACCCTTAGCCCAATGCTTTCAGCGAATGAGCACTCAACACTTCTTCGACAGCCTGGCCTGGCCTTTACAGGCCAAAACCTACAACACATAGTTCCTTATAGTGGATAACATACACACATACACATGACTTGTCTGCAGAATGGCTTTATGACTAATCCCTTGAAACTAAAACTTATTTCACTGATAATATATATTTTTTTCATGCTGAGTAGTATTGGTTCAATATATAGGACTGCTCAGAAGCAATGTTAGTCTTAAAAGAGGCATCAATAAAGAATTTACTCCAGCCCTGGCTGGTGGCACAGTGAATAAGGTACCAGCCTGCAAACCCAAAGGTTGCTGGTTCGATTCCCAGCCAGGGCACATAACCAGGTTGCAAGCCAGGTCTCCAGCCAGGTCTGTAGCTCGAGGCAGGTCAAAGGCAACCATCCATGGATGTTTCTCTCCCTCTCTGCCTCTCTCCCTACCCTTCCCTCTGAAAATAATAAATAAAATCTTAAAAAAAAAAACAAAAAAAAAAAAGAATTTACTCCAAGGAATGAGAGTCGTATTTGGTGGGTGTGAAAACTTCACATGCTGATTCCCAAAGAAAGGTTAAGTTCAATGATAAGGTAGCATAAGCAGAAAGTTTAAAATTATCCAAAGTACATGAATCTGTGTGCTCTATTAGATTGACAATCTTTCACCTTGCTAAAATCAGTAATACATTTTAGCGTGGTTATTGACCTTTCAACTCATTGTTCATTCCAACTAAATCCTGTTTGCTTCATAACTGGCATTTAAGGAATAAACACTTTGGTACTCTTTGATGCTTTTAATTTTTTAAAAAATAATTAAATGACTGTAAAAGCTATAAAATGCTCTCTAAACTTTGTGGCTATGTTGCAATTGTCCTGCAGGATTGCCAGAGGCCAAATTCTCAAAACAGTGAAATACCTTCGATATCTACCAGCTGGTGCAATAAGGAAACAGATTCAGACAGGTGACTTGCTGGAGGTCATACCAGCAGTGTGCGACCAAGACAAGCTTCTCCTATTGCATACAGCCAGTAGGCAAAGCCTGGTGGACTCACCCACATGCTAACCTCCTACCTGGTCTATTCTTTGGGTCTTCCTAATACAAAGAGGCAGTAAACACTTCCCAGTGTGGCTGTGTAACTAAGGCTACCTCTTGAAATTAAAACAAAGGAGTGGCAGAGCTGTTGTGGCACATCTCCTAGGTACGACCTTCGGAAGGGCACATGTACAAGTGTCACTGCCTGAAGTATTTGAAAGTTATGAAAAATACAAGGTGACAAGTTGCTTCCTTCTATGAAGCACGACCTCACCCTCACCACCGTTTGGTCTGCCTGACCAATGGTCTAAGTCTGACCATTTGACTTAGCTCTGGCCAATGGATGGAGAGGAAATGATGTGGATCATGACAAGGTAATGGGCCCAGCCCTGAAAATCTCCATGCACGCTCCTGGCTTTTCCCTCCTCTGACTGACTGGGCGGGTAGTGCCTTGGCAACTCTGTACACCATGAATGGAAGAAGCGAAGCTGCTCTCAGTCTGGATCTCCAAACGAGTTCTTGGAAGTGACACCCCAGCCAACATGCACACACATCAGGAATTACAAAAACTGTATTTCTATTGGGTAAGCCACTGACATACTGGGGTCTACGCTACTGCTACTTAGCCTATCCTAAAGAAAACCAGGTCAAGCATCTCTGAAGACCAGGCGAAGTATGGCTTTAAAGTAAGAGAAATGAAGAGCACAGGTCACATCTATTGTTATCATCCACCATAAAACTACTCTTGGGGAAGAGTAAAACATAGACTAACAATCATTTCCTTCCAGAGCATGAGAAAATTCCCTCACTTGCTTTCAGAACAGTTCATTTATAAATTGCTCTTTGAAACAGAGGATGCTTTTCCAAAGACAGAATGTTAGAAATGATGTTCACAACCCCAGGCCCAACCAAAAAATCTTACCCAAGTGCAATAGAAGTGATTCTGAAGGTAACACCAGCCTGGTGGGCCTCTGAGGCCTGAGGACCCTTGATGATGGAGGGGGCACAGAAGGAGGTGGAGGACTTCTAAGCAAGGGCCCCAGGGCCCAAGTGCATAGGAGGAGGGTGTCCCCCCACCACCACACCCCCGGCATCGGTGGCTTAGGCAGGCTGGGTAGTGAGAGTGGAGGCCAGACAGGGGCTGAGGAAACGCTCCTTCCAGCAACCGCAGCCTTGGTGAGAACACAAAATCCATCTATCCACAGATGCAGTGTTCCTCATCCTGTATTTTATCAAAGGGAAGCAATGAATTCAGCCAAGCTTCCACCGTGTGTCTGATGTGATCCCAAGTGGCAGTTTCATTAATGAGCTGTGAAGCTATTTTCTCATTCATCCTGAGCGCCCCAGTGATGTTAAGCGGTGCTCAGCACGATACTTGATACTATAGGGCAATGTGGTTAAGAGCAGGAGCTGACACACATGTGCGTGGGCAGTCTTGCAGCTGGAGCAGCGTCCTGGATGTCCCTGCTGGGCTGGACATTAACCTTTTCCCTGCTGGCCAGTGGGCAGGTGCAGGGGTTCCTGGGAAGGGGCTAGGGAGTCTGGGCTGGTGGTGATGGGACACAGGGGAGGCTTGAGGCAGCAACTATCTATCCACCAAGAGACACAGAAAGATTCCAGTCTTTTAAATACCAGCACAGGTCCTGGCTTGGTAGCACAGTGGATAAGGCACTGGCCTGCAAACCCAAAGGTCACTGGTTCAGTTCCCAGCCAGGGCACATAACCAGATTGCAAGCCAGGTCTCCAGCCAGGTCTGTAGCTGGAGGCAGGTGAAATGCAACCATACAGTTATATCTCTCTCCCTCTCTGCTTCTCTCCCTTCCCCTCTCTCTTTAAAAAAATAATAAATAACATCGTAATTAAAAAAAAACAAAAAACAAAAACAAACCTAGCATGGCTCTGCCCACATACACAACGATCAGTCCTGGTGAAAAGTGCGAGCTCTGGAAACATGCTTGTGCTCAGATCTTAATTCTGTTACAATCCAACTGTGTGAACATGGGTAACTTATTTCTTCTATTCTCTGAGCCTTAGTTTCCTCCACTGCAAAATGAGGATGAGGAGGTATGAAAGTGCCAGTACAATGTCTGATGTTTAGTAGGGGTTTAGTGAAAGCTAGTCTCCCTGAAGCCCTTCCCCAGCTCACATCATCTTCCCAGTCAGCCCACATAGAGATTAGGATAAAGAAAAACCAGAGGATAAGTAAGATCAAAGAGTAAAAAGGATAAGCAGACTGAGGGAGAGACAGAAGGAAAAAAGAAAGCAAAGAGATACCGAGAAGGTATTACCAGCCCACACTATACTTTGGGGAAGCCAGGTGCTCATTCTTGGAACGTCGCTGACCAGAAGCTCTGTCTCACGTTAGAAACTAGACCATGTGGCCAGGTCTGAGGCCCACACCTTAGTTTCAATTCCCACTTCAGCATTTACTAGTTGAATGTAAATCATTTAACCTCTCTGTGTCTCTGTTTCTTCATTTGTACATGGGAATAATCACAGAACCTACCTTCTGGTTCATAGGGAGACACAGAATTAATATAGATAAAGTGCTAGCAATGGGGCCCACCTGGTAAGGACAATATGCCTTAGCTAGTCTTTATTCTGATTTTTCATTGGTGGCACCATGGAAAGAACATTGGACTCAGAGGCAAAAGCTCTGCCACCTCCTAACAGGGTGGGAAGTTTTAGAAAAGTTACTTAGGTGTCTGAACCTCGGAAGTTACCTCTAGAATAAAGGGACTGCATTATAGCTAAAATTTGTTGAGCACTTAATATGCACCTATTGCTGTACTTGCTGCAAGTTTTTTCATTTAATGTTCACAATGGCACTTTGATAAAGATTTCTTATGATGTCCATTTCCCAGAAAAGAAAGCTGTATCTTCTAAGTATCTAGCCCAAAGCTAAAAGGTTGGGAAGAGGCCCAGCCAAGACTTAAGCTGTTTCAGAAAGTTACCAGATCCCACCCTCTAAAACACCATGCTCCATTACCTCTGACCCCAAGATGCTGTACACACATGCTTGCAGGGTATCATACACTACAGCATGTATCACAGCAAGTGCGTTGGAAGGAAAGAATGCAATCAGTGTTCATAAAAAAAAAACAAAGAAATATAGGGGTAACCCAACAGAATCAACTAGGGATGGGGTCAGATGAGAGAGGTATGAAAACAGAAGCTAATGTTAGAGAAGCAAGAGGCCAAAAATCTAGTATCACATCATTCCTAAAGTTACCATGCTTTATAAATGAGACCATCTAAAATGGTTACTTCTATATGAAATTATACCTTAACACCAGCTTCCACTACGACCTCAGAGAATGGTTCTAATGTCCCTAACTGAACACAATTTATACCGCAGAATACCAACATTCCTTTTGAAGTGGTATCTCTCCCGCATTCTTGAATAGGAAGCTTCAACATCATGAGATGCCACTTTGAATTAATGTATAATTTTAACATTTCACCTCCAAAAATAATAATAATCATGGAATGATTTTTTTTTTTTTTTTTTAAGGAAGGGAGGTTTGGGAGTAGATAAATTAATCCCAAAGTTCACAACCAGGAAAATCCTGACTGAATGCTATCAGATATTGAAACATAGTATAAAGCCTTGATAAATAAATAGTACGATCCAGGGGAAATACAAGTTAATGTGAGACCTCAAATTATTTCTATGAAACCATTTTCAAACACAAGATCCAGTATCCAGTCAAAAGAACCAGACAGCATGAGTGAGAACTAGCAAAACATATGAAACAAAATTAAACTCATGGAGACTCTGTAATATTGAAATTATTAGACAGACTCTAGTAACAATGCTTATTACACCAAATGCAGTTATTATCTTCAACTGCCTTCTTAACACCAGCGAAGGAAGCCAGAACCAGCAGAATGTACTCAGTACGGTGGAAAACAAACCAAAACTACAAGCTTAGAATTCTATCCTCATAAAAAATCATTCAAAAATGAAGCCGAAAATACTGACACATTCAGTCAAATAAATAGTGCAAGTTTATAGCAACCAGACAGCCACTAAAGGGCACTCTTCAGGAGGAAGGAAAAGAGTCCAAGAGGGAAAATCAAAGATTATAGGATAGAATAAAGAGCAATAAAAGTTATAAATTTAAATAAATGCTGCCATATAAACATATAAAACCTTCATGATAATTTCTTATGGGGTCTTAATATAAACAAAGATTTCATAAATGAAAAATACTATTTAAAGGAATTAAAATACATGAGGGGGTGGCACCTAAGTCAGAAAGTAGGGAAGTGGACTTAAAAGCAGTCCAGCAACTTATATGGTAAATGTTAAAAATATTTTTTAAAATGACAGAATTCTAAACTAATGGAGGGGGAAATGAAATGGCAAAACACAGACCTATATACAAAAATAGAACACTGACACCGAGTAGCTGGAGTAATGGAAAGGAATAGAAAGCCCAGAAGTTTGTACAAGTACATATGGCAATTCAATAGATGATAAAAAGAAGCATTGTTTGCCCTGGCTGGTGGCTCAGTGGATAAGGCACCGGCCTGTCAACCCAAAGGTCGCTGGTTGGATTCCCAGTCAGGGCACATAACCAGGTTCCAAGCCAGGTCTCCAGCCAGGTCCATAGCTGAAGGCAGGTGAAAGGCAACCCTATACTGACGTTTCTCTCCCTCTCTGCATCTCCTTCTTCCCCTTTCTCTAAAGATAATAAATGAAATCTTTAAAAAAAGGAAGAAGAAGAAGAAGCATGGTATACCAACAGAGACAGGACTTGGTGTTGGGTGGAACATTTAGATATTCATTTAGCAAAAACAAGTTGGATTTGTACCTCCTATCTTATACCAAGATAAATTCCAAATGGATCAAATATTTAAATGTAAAAAATTCAACCCCAAAAGTTCTATAAGAAAACATAAGAGAATTTTCCATAAGAGCTCTACTATAACCCATAAACCAAAAGTCTTAGTAAAAGCCTTATAAATTCAAGTACATACAATATTTCTTAAAACTACAACCAAAATCAAAGGACAAATGATCAATGGGGAAATATCCTCAATTCACAACACAAAGAGCTTGTCTCTGTAATTATAAAATGCTTATGCAAATCAAAGAGAAAATGTTAATAAGCCCATTAAAAAATGGGCACAGAATATGAGTAGATAGTTGACAAAGTACAAATGGTCTTTAAGTTCATTAAAATATGTAACTTGAAGCCCTAGCTGGTGGCACAGTGGGTAAGGCAACAGCCTGCCAACCCAAAGGTCGCTGGCTCAATTCCCAGCCAGGGCAACTTAACTAAGTTGCAAGCCAGGTCTCCAGCCAGGTCCATAGCTGGAGGCAGGTAAAAGGCATACATTTATGTTTCTCTCCCTCTCTGCCTCTCATCCTTCCCCTCTCTCTGAAAAATAATAAATAAAATCTTTTAAAAATATAAAATAAAATATGCAAATTGAAATAACTGAAATATCATTCTTCATCTATCAAATCAGCAAAAACCCAGAAGTTAGAAGTAGCATATTAATATGTTGGCAAAGATATGGGAAAACTCATACTCTCATGTATTTCTGGCAGAACAGTACATTGGTACAACCCCTACAGAGGACACTTATCTGTTTTATTATGTATCTATTATAATGACCATATCTAACATATATACATTATGTCCATTATAATTACTATTGCATATACCCTTTAACCTAGCGATTCTACTTTGGGGAATTCATCCTATAGACATATTTAACACTTGCAAAATGACATGTGTACAAGATAGTTTATTTTGGCATTTTTTAATAGCAAAAGACTGGAAACAAACCAAGTGCTCATCAGTAGTGAATGGTTAAATTATGGTAAGTGCATACAAAGGAATACTGTGTCATTATTTTTTTTAAGTCAGCGTGGAAGCTCTCGATGCACTGAGATTGAGAGAGCTCCAAAAAGTATTGCCAAATGAAGAAAAACAAGGTGCCAAGCTATCCACCTAATATTCTCCCTTCTGTTGAAAAGTGGGGAGAGGATTAGAAGATACAAGTACATTTACAGGCATAGCATAAAGAAATCCCCAAAGGATGAATAAGAAACTAAGATACTGTTGGTATCTAGGCCCAGCTTATTTGAATAAAACAACTTAATAGTGTTGTGTGTTCATCGTTATGCATTCTGTTAATAATTCTAAGAAACTCCTTACTTATTCATTTGAAGTACAATATATTAAAATTCAACACAAAGCTATGAAAATGTTCTCTATCCCTAACAAGAAATGAACGGGAGAAAAGAACCTGATGAACATACTCATATATGCATTTAAAAAAGATATATAATTCCAACACAATGATCTCTGGGTTGTGGGATTACAGATTGTTTTTATTTTCTCCTTTGTGTTCTTCTCTGTTTCTTTAGTGGACTGCATCATTTTATAACTGGATTAAAAGTTGTTCTAATAAAGTAAACATTACAAAGAGGAAATGATCTTCAGTGGTTACAAAAAGGAAGAAATTTTGACTTTGAGGGTAATTACAAACTGGAACAGTTTACTAATGAAGATAATTGAGATTTCTATTTCTGAAAGACTTTGTAAAAAATAGTATTAGGCTAAAAGGTCAACCAGATGATGTTTGGTCACAAAGCTGTCATAGCAACTGAAGAGAAGTATTTAGAATATTTTTTCATTAAAAACCTCAGAAAGAACAGTGCTGACTTAACAGGTAGAAAAATCTAGATTGTGCAAATGGTCTTCAGTTCTACAGCCTCTCTGTGGCTGTTGTGTGTTATTAGACTTCTGACATTTAAAAGCTTCTCTAACAATGTAAAAAGCTCTTCTTAAAGTGTCCACATAGAACATATTTCATTATTTCAGAAGCAGCATGGGCAAAGCTAGTAAGCTAGTACCATGAGAGAAACAATCTTTCTAGTTAAAAGAAAAATTCATTGTAATTATAGTTTCTCTAAGAAACCTTGTAGATTTACATTTGCTTGATTCCAGTGACCCTCAGAACCCTACTGAGACAGTAACATTAAGGCAAGAAAGAATTTTCAGATTCTGAAAAATTCCAAGAAATGACCCCTTCCAGGCTGTTAGGACAACTTGCATTCTGCAGGTATGTTTGAAAATTTCACAAGGAATCGCAAGGTCATATATGATAGGAGGGGGAAAAGAGCAAGATTAGCTATCAAAATAATGGAAGAAATATAACTGGAGGGGGAAAATATCATATTAAGACTAAGACAGATTGCAAAGATGACCAGGTGGTCATTTTCCTATAATGTGGGTATAATGTGGGAGCTATTATGGTTCTCAACTGGGGTCATTTTTCTCCCCCACCCTGGAAGTTGTTTGGCGATCCCTGAAGATATTTTTAGTGGTGGGTGCTATTGGCATCTAGTGGGTAAAGAGCCAGGGATACTACTAAACATCCTGTAATGCACGAGAGACAACATCCCACAGCAACTCAAAGTACTGACTGTGCCCCGGGGAAGAAAGCCCCTGATCTGGGGCCTGTAGGAGGTACAGGAGGAGAGGATTCTGGCCCCACAGAAACACGATCATTCACAAATGGATATGATTGCCATAGTGACCTATAAGGAGCCTCACCAAGTTACCTAGCCTTGGAATCTGAGCAACGGCTTTGTCCTTCATCTGCCTGCCTTGGGCCACTTGATCAGGGTCCACTGCATGCCAGGGTGACCAACCCCTACGGATTTTCCTGGAACTGTCCTGGTTTTAGCACTGGGAGGACAAGTGAAGCCACTCTGTTGGACAAAAGCACAGTGCCATCTGGTCATCTGGAATTTTTTTCTTTTGAAGCAAAAAATCTGGTTTCCTTCACAATTTGCTCTGAGCCTTGTCTCACTTATAACCAGCTCCCAGAGGACAGGCTCCAGGGAGATGCTCTCCCTGCCAGGTGGCTGTCTCTGGGCCAGCAGCCCCCAGGCGGAACGGTGGAGCCTCTTGGCATCTTGTTTTACCCCCACCCAGTCCCCAGCCCAGGTGCCCTTTGAATCAGAGCCCTGGGGGAGCGCTCCTGCCCCGGTGGTGCACGCGGCTGGCTGAGGGACAGGGCAGCAGTCCCCTTTCCCAAACCCCTCCTGGGGCAGTACTCCAGGCAAGGAAATGCATTTCTCAGGAAGGGAGGCCTTTCCCCTTATCTTTCCTAGATTACACACTCATCATCGTGTTCCTTATAAGTGTGGGACATATTCTATCGACTACCCACTGATCGCTGGACATCGTATGCAGGAAAGCATTTCACAAACCGTAAAATCGAAGATAAGTGTAGTGGATTAATGTCATAATGAGAAATCGCTTGTGTTAAGGATTTGCGTTTGACGGCTGTGTCTCTTTCTGGACAAACATTTATAATTAGCATCATGGTGCATGTGTTAGCTCATATCATATTCAAAGAAGTCTTATTTAGTATTATTATTCTAACATCCATTTTACAGAAGAAGAAACTGAGGCAGGATGATGTTAAATAACTTTCAGATGCAGGCAGGCTGGCTCCCAAGTTCTCCTGGATTTGACTTTCACTCAAGCCATTGCAAGGAGAAAGGGAGCTACTCTGTGGTACCGTTAACTTTCAGCCCACCTCATGCTTTGGGGCCTGAGGGTCATGCGCTGCCCTAGGAACCCTGATGAGTCATTCGTGAACACATGACTGTGCTCTTAGTTCCTGTTGGGTTTGTTTCCTGAAACAGCCTTCCTCGAGCGCTGAGCCAACGAACCGGCCCAGTTTCAGTTCTGGGAAAGAGGCTCCAATCTCTGCACCCACACTCCAGCTCTGAGCCGATCGGCCGGTGACCCCCAGCCTGCCGTGGCCAGCCGCAGACACTTCCTCAAACTGAGAAGCAACCGCTCACAGATGAGGGTCCCCGGCCCGCAACCTGTTTGCACACTGAACACCTCGCAGACAGCCTCAGAACGACCTGAGAGTTCATAGTTTCACATGACAGCCCAAATGCGGGCAGACGGTTTGTGTAATAGGCACCTGGTCAGGTGCCATTAAGAAATAAAGATGTCCCTCTCTGTCATTTATTCCTCCTCCTGTGTCCCCATTAAAAGAAAAGAAAAGAAAAATCCTCTTAAGGTTATTTCAGACTTTTTAAAAAAAGGTGTGGAATAACCGTATAGTTACAAAGAGACAGAAATGCAACCAAACAGCAAACCAAAAGCTTCAATCTCACCCTTATCCCAGGAACTTTCAAACTCTGGGGGTTTCTCTTACTTCCCCACAAATCTTACGACTGGATAGATGCTAATACCATTGTGCTTTTCCCTGATAAAGAAACCAACACACACACTTAGGATTCTCCCCCCGCCACCCCCGGCCCTTGACAGATATTGGTTGAATTAAATGGTCTCCCTCCGACTCGATTCTCTACTTTCATTTCTATTCCATTTTCTTAGCGCTTTCTCTTTGTATCCTTACCTGGTATCACAGCCTACTTAAATGTCACTGTTCGTGCATCTCAAAGCTTATATTTTGGGGCTTTTCCTATCACTTTCTTTCACCTTAACTTCTAGAGTTACCATGCTACTTAGGGTGTCAAGAGGACAAGGGAGCTCACTTCTCTATTCTTCTGTTCCCCCATCTGCCACCGGGGCTACAAAGTCCTGGCTGTGAGACAGACAGAGAGAGATGCTGCTCCTACAATCCCTGGCATAGCTCAAACCATGATGGCAACAGTCGGCGAACAAAAACCCTCAGTTACACAGAAGTACCAGTTGGGACTGTGTATGTCAGCAAAATTTTATAACTTTTCAATTTTTGGTAACTTTTAAAAGTAATGAAACATAAGACTGGACTGCAGGGAAAACTAGAGAACTCCCTGGACCCATCTTGTGGGGGTCGGTTCAAATCTGAGCACTCCGTCACATTTGTGGGTGACTCCACATCAACTAGGAGCTCTGAGGAAACCAGCACAGCATTTTTCCCTGTAACTCTTTCTTTGCTGCCATTTTCCCAAATGACCTTGGGGTTACTGTGCTGGGATAGTGAACTTTAGGGTAATTACTGACCAGCAGGGTTCTCCCACCTTGACCAGTACTATGCAGAAACCTTGCAAAATCCAGTAATTATGTTTAAACCCAGAAATGTTTTTAGAGTGCTCCCAAATTCTAATTTGATTTAAATGCCAACATGATGAACATCATAGGCCTCTCTCTACTAGGAAACCTTTCTCTAATTAAATTTCGTTTAGTCAGCAAAGTCAAATAATTCCACCTCATGGCTTTTCTAAATTTGTTTACTTTCTCTTTTAAAAAGTCTTAGAATCCAAGTGACTTACCTGTATGCCTGACCCTTTCATCTTTCTCATTTTCCTCCTCCCAGTTTCTAATACCTTCTTTCTAGGTTGTGAACATTAATCAAACTGCCCACCAAATGAGGAACCTAAACTCTGAATCTGCTTTCTGGTTTCAGGGTTCCAAAAGTTCTTGAGAACACAACAGGACAACCTGTGGGTGCCAAATGAAAAGCTCAGACAGTAGAGGCCTTATGACCATAGGCACAGTGACAGTTGATTTATAAGTTGGAAGGATAAAGGGCTTGAAATGTGGCTGCCAGCGCCGCCCAACAAGTGAGCTGCCCTCGTCTTGGCCCTTTCCACCCTTTCATCCTTCTCAGTAGTGGTTTACTTCCCACAGCATAGCAAAGCAAGAGTGACTTGTGTCCACCCTCAGTTCTGTCCTCTTTGTTGAACAGCTCCACGGTCCCACGTTTACCCCACTGCAGGCTTCAAATGAGAATCCCAGCAGTCCTTGTCTTAGGGCACCTGTGCATGCAGCAAGAACCCAGTCCTGCCCTGGCTGGTGTGGCTCAGGGGACTGGGTGCTGGCTTATGAACCAAAGGGTCACCAGTTCGATTCCCAGTCAGGGCACATGTCTGGGTTGCAGGCCATGTCCCCAGTTGGGGGTGTCCGAGAGGTAACCGCACGTTGATATTTTTTTCCTCTTCTTTTCCCCTCCCTTCCCCTCTTTCTAAAATAAATGGAATCTTTTTAAAAGAAAAGAACCTGGTCCTTGGCATCACAGTGATGCCAAGTTTGAAACCTGAATCTACCTTTTCTGATGATGATGTCAGTCTGTCTCAAATCTAACAATGCACTAATACCAACTATACGAGAATACTGGATTTCATGCCAGGTGGAGTCCAGTGCCTGGTATAAAGCAACAGCCCCAAAGAGGCAGCTATTATTTTTTTTGTGATATTTTGGAACTCATGATGTACATCATGAGTTCTTAACAAATGGTAAAAAATAGATTGTTAGAATTCAGCCTTGCCTTTTAACATTACATTAAGTCACTTTCCTTTTTCTGCTCCTAAAATATATTACTTGACAGCACAATGTTGAATCACTAACCCTTTAGGAATTTGATTAGTCTCAGAATAGAGTGAGCTGAGACAGAGAAAGTGTCCTGGAAGATTCATCAATCATCCGCTGCCCTATAGAGCAATTTGCCTGACCTGGGAAGTGAACAGAGTTTTATGATTGTGGCCATAAATGATGCACTAGAACAAGCAAACCAACACAGAGAAATGACCATGATGGAGGGTGAAATTGTGGCTTGTCGCTCCTAAGATTTACTAAAATAGTCTGTTTTCAGAACATACTCATTTCACAAGTTTCTACACATTCAGTTAGAATGTGTAGTTAGTAGGTGTGACTCTAAATTCACACCTACTAAGGAACGATCCCCTATCACCTCTTTCTGGAGTCTTAAAAAGAGTTGCAAGTATATTCCCTGTTCTCAAATGCTTTTCGCCAAATATTGCCATCAAATAAGGAACAATACAAAACAGTGTTTGATTAAGGAACAAAATAATTGGCGTGGACACATTCCATAATTTTCTCTCCTTGCACTCTGCACCCTTTTCCACTGCTGGAGGGTGATGTGTGGAGCCTGGTCTTCCTTGCTCGCTGGCACCCCACTGAGTTAAGTCAATGGGGGAACAGGCAGAAGGTGAGAGGCTGGGAGCAGAGGCAGTCAGGGCATTTATTCCCTGAGCCCCCCGACTTCTGAGTGACAGCAGGCTGGCTGCGGCCCACTGCCAAAGGCTCCTGCCAAGGCCTCTTCCATGTAACTATTTTCTCTAGGTTTTTGGCAGTACTTCACAATCCCTTCTCGGTTTTTCAAAGCCTTGATAATCCCTTTAATAATCTCTCCTCAATTATCCTGTTGCCTGTACATCTGTTTCCTATTGGGAATCTGACCAATAGAGCTGCCTCCTCTTCCTCAAAAGACTGTCACTCCAAAAACCAGTGTTTGTTTCAAAACAACTTAGCTGAAGTGATTAGGGAGAAGCGCACCTTCACTTTGGGATGTTTTGCCAAGATTTCAAGCTCTCAGAGCAAATACCGAATGAATGGCTGTGATATGTTGGCGCGGGGGGGGGGGGGGGCAGCCTCCGCATTAAAGGGAAAAGGTGGGCCATACGTAAATAATAGTTAAGATCATTTCAGGCAGTGGTAAGCACAGTGAGGTCAACAGACAGGAGCTGGGATGGAGCCTGGCAGGGATCGGTGAGATCCCTGAGATCCCTGTGCTGAGAACCGAATGAAGAAATGAAGGAAGCCTAGCAGAGATGGGAGGGAAGAACGGTCTGGGCACATGCAAGTTTAAATACTCCCCCAAGGTCACACAGCTAGGAAATGTCAGATCTGGAATTCAAGCGCAGGTGTGCCTGACTCTAAAACCTGAGCTATTAACCACAAGGTACGATGGAGGGCAGAGCATAAAATACTGTTTATAATGCATCTAAGATTAGATTCATTTCATCATAATCATACTGCTGAATGGCTCTCTTAACAACTTGTTTTAAATGTCTAATATAACATTTCTCCCATGGTAAGTAAAATTAAATACATGGTGCAGTTTCGCAATCAAAAATATCTAAGACCACCTGGGTCTGACAAGCTTAAAAAGGAAACAAGTTATTAAAGATGCTTCATGATTTGCTATGACATAGGACTTGTTGTTTCCATTTTTAGCTGAGCTCATTATGACATTCTCAGAAGGTAAACTTGTGAGAACCCTGTGGACCGTGACATAGGACCTTGTGTTCCCATCTAACAGACCAGTGTTGTTCTGTGTTGATATTGTGAAAAAACACTTATAGGCCTGAATTTTATGGTAGCCATATTTTAAAAGTATAAGAAAAAAAAAACCAGGTGACATTAACTTTAATATCTTTTCTTTAACCCTGACACACCCAAAACATGATCACTTCAAAATGTTATCAATATAAAAAAGTTAATTACTAAGTGAGATATTTCACATTCATTTCTTTAACCAAGTCCTCAAAATCTGGTGTGTATTTAACGCTTACAGCCCATCCCAATTTGGATGATAAATTTTCATAAGAAATAATCTGTAAAGTTGGGACAACTGAACTAGAATAAATACATTTTTTAAAGTAATCCGTATTATATAAAAGTTACAGTTGAAAAATGTAGATTCACACATCCAAGTTGCTCCAAACATACTTACAAGTGTCCCAATAAAGTTGTACTTAACAACAAAGAAACTTTATACTGTCTCAGTTTTTAAATTGAAATAAGTAAAATAAAAATTCAGCTCAGCTTTGGCACTTGTGGCTCAGTTGATTGGTTCCATCCTGCAAACCAGGTTGCAGGTTTGATTCCTGGTCAGGGCACATGCATAAGTTGCCAGTTTGGTCCCTAGTCAGGACACATGCAAGAGGCCATGGATCAATGTTTCTCTCTTATTGGTGTTTCTCTCCCTCTCTTTCTCCCTCCTTTCCCCTCTTTCTAGAATCAATAATTAAGAAAAATTTCAGCTCAGTCACTACTGGCCACATTTTAGACGCCACAGTAGCCAATGGCTACTGTTTTGGACAGCATAGCTGCAGACAACGGTTTTGTTTGTTCTCACATGCTCAAAGTGGAAAGGTCAGAAAGTCGAGTGGAATGCTAGCTACTATGAATTGACTGCCCTCTACTTTCAGGGGTGAGTTAGTTGTGCCTTCACTACTTCCATGAAAGCTGTACAAATTATGGCTGAGAAATAAAGGAGAGAAAATAACTCTGAGGAACATAATTAATTCATTACTTTGGTTTTCTAACAGGTCATACTTGGTATCATTAAATGAACATCTAGTCCATGTGACTGGACTAAAGATTTTATCCCAACAAATCCTCGTTTGCAAAAATCAAGAAAACTAAGAGGATTATGTGTTTCCATGTTAGTTAAACTAGGAAAACAGAGTTGCCGCTGTTTATTTTAAAACTTTACTGTGCACAGGAAAAAAAAAAATCGGTATGGAATGAAATTCATAAACCAAATAAAAAAGGAAAGGGGAAAATAAGATCAAATTCCTTTGAGCCTAATTCTTACATATCTTTTTCATTTCAGAGCACCAGAACAAGCTTGCCATCATCAAGAACTACCACGTTTATTGTAGAAGCAGCAACTAAATTCCCCCATATATACCTAAGTATCTCATTAGGCTCTATTAAACTGACCTTTCAAGGTCTTGGGTAAAGAAAAAGGCATGCAGTGACACAACTGCCTCTGATTTTCTTGCCTCATACTGGTAATCTTGGTTAACCTCAGGAACCTCGCTGGTGGGGCTTCTCAGGACATAACCCATCTTCACATCCATACTTCACAACAAAAGCAAAGGAAAGAAGACAGAGTTGTTAGCGCACATAACCCTAGTTGATGAGCCATGCTCCTCCTGCTACTAATGAGATCATGACAGATCATCCATCGTAGCTCTTTAGGGCAGACACAGAGGCTATTTTTACTCATCACTGATGCCTAGCACCAAACACAATGCCTGGCAAATAACAGGAACCGCAGAAATACTTGCTGAGTGAGTGAGCGAGTAAATGAATGAATACTCTCTGCGGAACCGTAGTGCCATAAGGCATTCGTCAGTATTCTGGAAGGTGGTTCACAGGATGGCATCCTTTATCTCTTTCCACACCAACCTTTTCCACCCACTCCCAGCTCCTTCCCTCAACTATGCCTGATGCGTCAAATGCACCCCATTCAAGTGTTCGCTAAATGCCCAGCACTGTGCTAAATGCTAATGGGGCAGGAATTCATAAGAGCGGGTGCGTGTCTTAGAGAATGAACAAGTTAGGGAGATGCCATGAAGGTATCTGTTGAGGTTTGGGATAAAGAACCCCGTTGAGTGGGGGTTGGGGGGTCCCTAAAGAATGTAATTATGAAAAGGAAAGGCTCTTCAAATCAGAAACAGAATCTGGAAGCCTCTGAACACCAGCAACAGAAATTCCTGCAACATGGGATGTTTTTTTGGCTGTGGAGTGAGACTTTTGGAGGGTGCTCCTGGGTAACAGGGGTTAACAGTCATCTTGTTTAATGGGGATGGGAGGGAGGGAGACCTGGAGCACAGGCCCAACTACCGGCAGTGATGGAAAAACCTTCTCCTGTTAATCAGAGTATGTAGCTTGCACGTAACTTCCCATTTATTCCACTCCAAGCATCCTATATCCAGCTTGGACTCAGTTTTGTTTTGTTTTTTAAGTTTCATTTATTATTTTTAGAGAGAGGGGACGGGAGGGAGGCATAGAAACATCAATGTATGGTTGCCTTTCACCTGCCTCCAGCTACAGACCTGGCTGGAGACCTGGCTTGCAACCTGGTTATGTGCCCTGGCTGGGAATCGAACCAACGACATTTGGGTTCGCAGGCTGGCATATCCGCTGAGCCACCAGCCAGGGCTTGGACTCAGTTTTAAAATGGAAGTGGAGCTCCTGGGAACAGCCAGGTGTGGGTAATGGTAATGGGTAAGAGCTGTCCAAGAATAAGATGGTCCTTGGAAACAAGGGTCACAGGTAGGAGGATCAGACGCCCACTCATTGTGACCCTCTCTGTTGCCCATTTGGAAGATCCGAGTTCCCTTTTAAGGGTTTTTTTCCTGAGTTCCCATATACAATGAGTGCACCCATACACGCACACACGCATGCACATACATGCAGTAAATACAAGATGGCAGCTTGATGGGACGAGATTCAGAATAGATGTACAGAGGCAATGAATGACCATTTTAGATAATGGTGTGGCCTTGGGCAGATCACATAATGTCCTTGTACCTCAGTGTCCTCATGTATAACATGGAGGGGCTTGGATTGAATATTTTTATCAAAGAGAATTTTCTACTCTGACATGGCTGACACACTTCAGTGCTCAGAGTCCACAGTGGAGGATTCTGCTGTGCTGGGTGGTTGGAAGGGGCTTGGTGGAAGAGGCAGGACTTGAATTAGGAGTGAGGATGAGGAGGATCGGCACATCTAGGGAGACCAGGAGAGGAAAAGGGACAAAGGGAAGAACAGTTTGAACAAAGACTCACAGCCTCAAGTTTGGAAATACTCGTAGTTGGTGTGTTTGGGGAAGTCCTGCCTGCGGAACTGGGAGGAGGGAGCTGAGGGGCTGGAGCCGTGACACAGAGGCCACGGGCTGTGCAGGAGAACGAGCTGTGGGGCAGGGGTGGGAGTAAAGGTGAGGAGACCAGAGGCCCTGGCTCCCTTCACCCCTCCCCAAGGTTCCGAACGTTTACCCATCCAGTAAACACGCGTTAGGATTCTGTGCCAGGCGTTAGATGCTAGAGAGGTAGGGAGAGATGGGAGAGGAACACAGACACGAAACATGAAGACAAAATAAGTGGAACGGCCCTTTCCTTCCACTTCTATGAATTCTTTTCCCCTCCAGGCATATTTCAGAGTTTACTGTAACTTGATTTCACAAAATAAAATGCTGGAGTAGGGGAGTGGGACATTCTCAGCACCTTAACTCACAGCTAAAAGACCTTCCCCAGAACTGTCCTTAACCCGAAGGGCCTTGGTTTCTTTGTCTATATAATGGACGCACGACACTCTTTAAAGGTAGCCATAAAACTTAAATGAAATGCCCAGGGCAGGGGGTGAGGGGGCTGCCCCATTATTTAGCTTGCTAATTAAATTACACAAGTAAACAGTAGTGCCCTAAACAACTGCTGTTTACTTGGTATTTTTACTGTTTTCATTTCAAGGAAGTAAAAAGCATGAAACTGCACTTTCAAGAAATTAAAGTGACTAGCTAGGCCTTAAAACTGGACCTCTGCCAGGGCGCACCATGAGTGGCAACGGGTGTTTGTTTGTTTGTCAGTAATTAGCCAGAATTTCGGTTTTGCCTGAGCCCTGGCTGTGTCAGCTGGGGCAGGGACCTCAGCCCAGCCAATGGCTTTCCTCCTGAGTTCCCACCTCTTCCAAAGGTGCGCAAAGCTCCCCCAAGCCTAGATTTAGGGACCTACAAATCAAAGGATCAGTGACAAAGCAAACCCAGAGCCTGACGCATACTGGGGTGTGGCTAGAAGGCTGGCAGATAAATCTGAATTTCAGATAAACAACCAATAATTTTCATTTGTTAAATACGCCAACATTGGGCCAACAGGAAACTGAAAACTGTTGGGGAGGTGAGTTCCCCAGGTGGGTAGGGAACCAGTCCAGCTTCCCTAAACCTTTACTATTTAAACTTAATGCTTCCTCACCAAGGCCATGATTGCTGGGGTGGTTTCCCGTTCAGGATTCCAAGTGTCACAATTGAATACTCAGAATAATGGCAGTACTTAGAAAGTCCTTACTTACTATGCCTGATTCAAATTGAACCTTGCCTCAAAGGCTGACCAACCTTAGCAAGAAATGTTAGAGGAAGGGAAAAAACCATGACACTCTCTCTCTCTCTCTCTCTTTTATTTTAAAAGACTTCATTCATTATTTTTAGAAAGAGGGGAAGGGAGAGAGGCAGAGAGGGAGAGAATCATCAATGTATGGTTGCCTTTCACCTGCCTCCAGCTGGGGACCAGGCTGGAGACCTGACTTGCAACCTGCGTACGTGCCCTGGCTGGGGAATTGAACCAGCGACACTTGGGTTCATAGGCTGGTGCTCAACCCACTGAGCCACACCAGTCAAGGCTGCATAACACTCTCTTAAAAACACTAAAATATAAATGATTTTGTTCCTGAAATTCATACAGAAATTCATTGGCTTGGTATTAGAGCCTAAAAGTTTCCCAGGTGGG
This sequence comes from Noctilio leporinus, assembly GCA_004026585.1. Lineage (NCBI taxonomy): Eukaryota > Metazoa > Chordata > Mammalia > Chiroptera > Noctilionidae > Noctilio > Noctilio leporinus. The sequence continues at coordinate 362,757 of PVIW01000383.1, read as the reverse complement.
GCAGTAACTAGACTTGGATCAAAGAGACAAATTTATTTTTGTTCCAACTATGTCCATCTTCTCAGATGCCCATCAGAGACAGCTGCCTGCGTTGGTCTTAGAACAGTGATGCAGTTGTGAGCGGCTCACAACTATAAATTATTTTGCTAGAGTTCAGACTCCAAAGAAAGATCCTATAGTCACTGGCCCAAGGGAGGCAACTGAAACACTGAGTTAGTAAGAGTGGGCAGAACAGAAAGCAAGCCTAGCGGGTGACCATAAACAGCAATAATGAAAGCACTAGAGTCTATCTCCACCGCCCCCTTGTCGCTGCCATGTTTAACGTTGTACACTCTTTCCATCTCTTCCAATCCCTTCTGGTGTGCCATCAAAAATTATATTTGCCCTGGCTGCTGTGGCTCAGTGGACTGAGTGCCCGCCTGTGGACCAACGTCAACAGTACGATTCCAGGTCAGGACATATGCCTGGGTTGCAAGCCAGGTCCCCAGCTCGGGGTAAGTGAGCAGCAACCACACATTGATATTTCTCTCCCTCTCTTTCTCTCTCCCTTCCCTTCTTTTAGAATAAGTAAATAAAATCCTTTCAAAAAGAAATTTTGATATTTGGTCAGCAGTTGCTTATGTCTGATCTTAAGTGCCTGTGGGGCAAGGAAGGTAATAAGGGAAGCAGCTCCTTTCATTTCTTCTTCTACTTTTGATAGAGACTATCTTTCACTTTCCTGTAACTTCATTATTAGGAAAAAAACAGCAACTCCAACTGTCTGACCTTTGGCCTCACTGAAAGGGGTGGGGCTATGACAACCCCAAGATGACTTTTTCCAACCACAAGAGGCAGGATGGGACAGCCCACACTTAACTAGTTGCAGGTTGCAGGGTGGATATGTCAGGTACTGTCAAAGGTTTGCTTTCTGTTTGTTTTTGCCTTCTGTAAGACAGAAATTCAGATGTGTGTGTGGGGGGGTATCTCTTAAATTTTAAATGTGGGCAACTGATTCAATTGTTAAAGATTGAACATGACAACAATGCATGGAAGAGCAAACCTAACACATATTGGAGATCTCATTTTGCCCATATACAACCTCTTAAGGTCACTAAGCAGTCCCGGTGGAGATCCCTCTTCTTGGGCAAGGGCCCTGGTGTCCAAGCTGAAGACGCCACTCATGGCCTCACCTGGTCATCAGTACTTAGCTCAGGTGCAGTTACTTTAAAAAGCAACAACCCAAAGGGTGGAAACCATGCAATGTCCACCAATGAATGAACAGATAAATAAAATGCAGGATAGCCAGGAATTAAGTACTGATACATGCTATAACATGGATAAAACCTCAATTAGAACATGCTAAGTGAAAAAAGCTAGACACAAAAGATCACTTATGGAATTATTCCATTTATATGAAATATCCAGAGTAGGAAATCCAGAGATAAGTGGTTGCAGGGGCTAGGGGAAGGTGAGATGGAAATAAACACAGGGTCTCCTTGGGGAGGGATGAAAATGCTTGAAACTAGGTAGAAGTGATGGCTGTGGACCTCTGCAGATTCCCAAGGTCATACCCACAGCATCCTGACTCAGGACTCTGCTACATACGCTTGAAACTCCCTGCCCCCTTCATGTCCAGGCCGAAATGGCATTCAAAACTTCAATTTGCTTTAATAACCTCCCCATCCAATTTAGTATCAATCAAAACAATTTAGGATATACTATATTATAAAAACATTAACAAAGTTTTTACTCAGTGAACTCTCTTCATAAACAAAAGCCTTAAAATAATACCTGGTTAAAGGAAGGAGGCTTATGGAAGGCCACTTTAGATGTACCTGAAACCCTGACACATGAGTATCCTTACCAACCCTAAGGGAATTGTTCAGAAAAATAATTTCTCTCTTCTCTGCTCCTCTATCCACTTCAAACATGAAAATTTCCACCCTGGCCTCTTCTTCCAGCTCAAGCTGTGGAAGAAGAGTAAGCACATTCCACACGGTCAGGATATCTCTTTTGATTTGAAAGTGATAATGGGGAGATGAGGGCCAGTGTGCAATGCCTCACAGACTGCCTTTCACAATTTTTGTACTGAGAGAGCAGGTCAGCACAGAGTGACATTGGGACAAGACAGGAGAAGTGACAGGCTTATGCCATGGCGATCTTTAGAACTGAGGACAGAGCTTAGACTCAAAAAGCTGCCATTAGGGGGGAGGGAGAGGTAGAGGCAAAGAAGGGGAGCAGCTTAGACAAGAACCTAGTATAAAGGAACCATGGACATGGACAACAGGTGGGATTGACTTTGGGGGGAATGGGTGGGTGGGTGGGGGGACAGAGGGGAGCAAAAAGGGGATGGATGTAATACAACAACAATAAAATTAAAAAAAAAAAAAGTAAAAAAAAAAAAAAAAAAAAAAAAGCTGCCATTATATGTGTTCACATATTGTTGGTAGGAGTACATAAATTATCATAGCTACCAGACCCCTCCACCTGGCCTTGTCAAGCCAGACGTCAGTTCTCACCTCCTTTCTCCTCTCCCCGGCTCTTTCCCTTCATCTACGGTCAAACCAGTCTTCCCTGTTCTTCGCTTATAGCCTGACTACTCTGCCTCCGTGCCTCTGCTCATGCTCTTCCCAAGGCCTAGAATTTTCTTGCTCTAAATTCCATCAATCCAAATCCTTTCTGTCTCCCTGCCACTCCTCAAGAAGCTCTTCAGATTGTTCCCAACATGAAAACATCTCTCCCTCCCTTCCATTCCAATACCTTTTCTGTACCTCTCTTGTAACCTTAATCATATTCTTACTTTGATTTTTTTTTTTTGCCCTGAAATATTTATCATTTTCCATTCTTTGTTTTATTTTACTTACTCACTTAAAGCATCTTGAGGTTGAAGATTGAGTAGTATCATTCTTTGTATCCTACCTTTTTGGGCAGGCACCAGAGATGACTACTCTCCTTGTCTTTGCTAAGGGAACTTCAAGTCTCAGTGCTAACAGACTCCTAGCTTCAAAGCTAATGAAGCTCCATTGAGCTACAGGACCCCCCACCCCCACCCCCCCCCCCCCCCCGCCACTGCCACACCCACCCCCCCACCCCCGCCCTGCACCCTTAATGCTTACTAAGCACCACATATTTATTATTCAGCTACTATTGGGAAAGGTAATAATCAATTGGGACAATTATCTGCATAACTCTGGCTTAGAAAAGGGAAAGATCCATTGTTAAAAAAACAAGGGAGAGGTATTATGATTTTGATTACAAAAGAAACTGAAATACCTTCAACTCTTTATACAGCTTTTGTTGAAAAGGTTATTTGCTCACTTACCCTTGCTGACCTTCACCTGTCTATCTGTTGCCAGTGTTGGGTGTGAGCTCTTGCTGTGCCATAAAGCTGGCATTTTAAGAGACATAAGACAAGGGAAGTACAAGGAAACTCAATGTGCCAAATCAGAGACACAGGAAAAGCACATTGCTAAGTCAAGAGGTTTCTTTCAGGAGAGGGGGAGGTGACTATCCTTTGGGCAGTTCTTTCTGTCACAGGACAAATGAAATTTGCTGGTTTTGTAGGCCTGAGGTGGGGAAAGCGAGAACAAGAGGAAAAGAAGTTTAAAGTAGAGAAATAAGATCTAATCATTCAGGGGTTGGGGGCTGGAAGTGAAAAGTTCAGTCATTGTTGGTCTCCTGAGACAAGAGAAAAGGAAAGGAGCACTTCTGTGTTCTTAGAGAAAAACCCTTTTGTCCACTTCCGCTTTCTCCTGGCCAAGGCACATCTACCTACATACCACTGTTTCTCTAGGCAGATTATTTACTCTGTGTGTGTGTGTGTGTGTGTGTGTGTGTGTGTGCAAATGCTAGATAAAGAGTTCGCAAGTACTTTTTGGTAAAGGGTCAAAGAGTCAGTATTTCAGGTATTAACAGCGGTACAGTTTCAGTTCCAATTATTCAAACCTGCCACATTGCACAAAAGCAACTATAGACAACCCGTCTCTACACTGTGTGCCTATAAAACTTTACTTAAGGACACTGAAGTTTAAATTGCATATAATTTCCAAGCGCCACAAAAGATTATTCTGCATTTGATTGCTTCCCCCAACTATTAAGAATGTCAAGGCCTATGAATTATTTATGGGTATATATCATATATAGTAAAGGCAAGAACATGTAAAGGAAATGACAACTCTCTGCAGTTAGGGTAGAGGCCACACGTGTGAAGGCAGGAAGCAGATGGGGTGAAGTTGATGAGGGGCTTCAATTGTATCTCCAATGTTTTATTCCTCATGTTGGATCATGGACACAGGAGAACTGGTTGTACCATTCCCTGTACTTTTCAGTAGGTCTGAACTACTTCCACAAAGCAAAGGGACATAAAATGAGATTGCTCAGATTCATTTCTATTTTTGCAGTAAGGACTCTATTAGTAAAAACATAAGCTAAATAAATTTAAAAAAAAAAACAAAAAACAGCAATTGCCCATGAAAAACCAATTGTTTCATTTTAAATCCCTGCAAAAGACTTTCCTCAGGAGCTCAAGCACCTGGCAACAATGACTTGACACCTCTTATCTGAAGGATCTTGATTTTACTTCTGCATAAGGCATTTTGTTTGCAAACACAGCACCTTTTGGTCAGGCCAGCATGCCAGCTGCAAGCGTAACCCCACAAGAAGGCAATTTTAAAGCAGGGAGCTATGCTAAGTCCCCAGCAGTTGATTTCTGGAAATTCCTTAGTGTATTATTGCATAGCAGAGGAGTGTGACAAGGATCAAAAGATTAGAAATAATTTCAGTTAACCCTTTCTACAATATAGGCAGAAGAATAACCCACCGGATTTTGTCTCATTTTCTGACGAAAATCAAAGTACACATACTGACCAACATTACAGAACTTTCAAATGCTGTTTTAAAGAATCAAAATGTCACAGATGCTCTGTAGGGCTGAAAAATGGAAAATTATTTAACAGAATGAGTATAAATTCAGCTTCTTATAAAAACCCTTTGATGAAGGGTTTCTACATTCATTTTCTACGTAATTTGTAGCATCCTTCTGTCCTCTGCTCACATCATTTAAACTGCAAATGAATTGTATCAGAAAGTCTTGTCCATCAGTCTGAAGGAAGATCTATCCTTACAGGTCTATAACCCTAATGGGCTCATCATCCTTAACTTCAGCAAATAATTAGTACTGATAAAGATTATGGCATATAACTAAAATGATTATTTTAAAAAAGAAGTCCCAAAAGTTCAAATGCCCCAAAATAGAGAAAATAAAGAGCCCAGAAGGAAGTACTTTCAGACCCAAACAGGCAGTACCAACCAAGGAGCATGGGGATCAAGTGGGGCTGATCCTTAACAAGGCAGATTAAAACTGGCATTCCTCCCATTGAGAGGTGGCGCCTATGTCCCTCCACTTGAACTAGGTAGGTTCTGTGCTTGCTTTGACCTGAAGGTGACACTATTCCAGCTTCTAAGCCCAGGCCTGAAGAGACCAGCAGCTCTGACGTCTTTTTGACCACTGGAATGCTTAGCTAACGTGTAAGAAGCCCGACGATCTTGCAAAAGAGAATTTATCAAGACGCTTGAGACTGGTCCTGCCTGCCTAAAATTCCTGGGCCAGATTAACCAAAAGTTCAACATCACCAACTGATCTCTCTGTTGATGCAGGTATTACAGAAGAATCTCCCGGTTTAGACCTGCCCAAATCATGCCCAAATCAGGAGAGATCATAGGTCCTCATTGGTAGGTGTTCGACCTACTAAGATATGGGGTAATTTATTGTATACACCAAGAGATCATTGGAGCCCACTTTAAATTCCTAGGGGGGCTGGGGCGGTGGTGACTTTCATCCCAAAGGGAGGATCTGAAATGGTTATTACTTTTAAGAGCAAAGCTAGGCCTCACAGGTGAAAGTTGTGGGAAAGAAGATTCCAGCAAAATGTAAGGAAGAGCTTCCCTGTAGGGTTTCCCATTCCCAGGCTGAAGTGTCTCAGGAAACTAATGATGCACCATCCCCGCAGGAATTTAAGGCCCAGATGGAAGCAGTGAAGGAACACAGCCATGACACTCTCCAAATGTGGAGTCAGAAAGGCCTGTGTCTGGATCTGTTTTGCTGTAATTACCTGTGAGTTTTAGAGCTTAACCGCTCTAAGTCTAGTTGCTCACTTGTAAAATAGGGACATTTTACATGGGAAACTGTTAGTGCACATATTTATCAGATCATGATTACCAGTAATGCTGCAGAGGCATTTCTGCATTGGATGGAATGTCGAACCAGAAAGTCCCCATGGCCTGGTCCAACTGAAAACATGCTCAACGAGTCCACGACCACTCCTGGAAAGTCTGTATTAGTGGATTGCTAACTGAAAGCAGCCAAAAGGGTTCGCTCAACCAAGACCATGGCATTCTCATTTAATGTGTACTGAAGACCCCTAACTATTGAAGCAGAAAAGCAGGAAAAGAACAATAAACTTAATTTACATGCTTGTTTACTGGCTTGACATCATTAGTTATGAAACTCCCATTATGGATTTATCATGTGGATGGTTCATCCTCTTTCCATACTTATTGCCAGCCTCCTGCTCCTGGCTGTCATGGAGACTCCAAGTCCAACTGCTGACCCTAGGTGGCCCGGAGTCACAGCAGGAGTGGGAGGAAATGGTTTCAGCTCAGTCACTTGCTAGCTCTGTGACTTTGAGCAATTTAAGAAATCTCCTTGAGCCTCAGCTTCCTCATCGGGGGAATGGAGATAAGAGTGAACTCTCACAGAGATGTTCTAAAGAGGAACCAGAATAATAACTCTATGATTTAAATGTTGGAAAATGAAATTCAATTATTACTAGCTATTACTTTTATAGTTAAAACATAGCAGATAAATATCCCAAGACATGCCAAATGAAAACTAAGAGAAGCAGCTGGGGATCTGAGATTCATTAATCTCTTTATTTATTTTTCACTAAGTCAACTCTTTATTTCCCTATGGAAAAAGGCTTTGTGGTCTAAAAATAATTTTTGCTAATCCCTTTCATTTCTTTCTATTTTTTAAAGACACAAACTTTACATTGGAATGTAGCATTGTACAGAAAACACACAAGTTATGAGTACCTCTCAATCAATTTCCACAAACAACACATGTCCCACAACACCCCAGAAGTCCCTTCAGATGGTCCCTTCATCACCACCTGTCCAAGGTCACCGCTATCCTGACTCCTAACACCACAGATCCATTTGCATGTTTTTGAACACTATGACATGGAGATCTTACAATAGATACTCTATGGGGTCTGGCTTTTTTTTACTGAACATCGTGTTTGTGAACTTCAAGCACATTTTTCCTTGCAGTAATATTTGTTCATTCTCATTATATACAGAGTAGTATCCCACTAAAGGAATATACCACAGGTTTGTTGGTTTTTATTTTTATTATTGTTTTCAATTCTTTCTACTATCGATAAATACCTATGTCACTTCCAGTTTAGTAATATTTCCAGTGATGCTACAAAAGCATTGTTAAGCTTATTTTTTGGCAAACATATGTACATTTTTCTTTTGGACATACCTGGGAATCACATTGCACCAAAGCTATGTACATTTTCGGCTTTAGTGGGATTGGTTTTTGGCTCCAAGCATTTTGATGATGGCTTATTTCATATTCATCTCCCTGCCTCCAGGATCTCATTCCTTTTTTAACTGCCACACACAGCCAACCACACTCAACTTTGTTAAAAACAGCACTGATGATGTTGTTTGTTTCAAAATGTTCTATGATTTGGGACTGCAGCATTCAAGACCATATTCAGCGACTTTACCCTTTGATCCTAACCAATCATTCATTCATTCAGCAAAAAATGTTCCCTGCCTTGAGGTACCTCGCCGTAGACAGGAAAACACACTAAACAATTAACTGCAATATTAGAGAAGACATCTCAGAGCTAAGCTGTGGAGGAACCCAGAGGACATGAGAAGACTTAAAAGAGGAGTCATTATTTCAGCTGGTCCTAAGCATAGAGACAGAAGAAGTAGGACTAGTAAAGGAACAAATATATTACCATGAAACAGCATGAATCCGGGGAAGAGGGTCGCACATTGGACGTGACAGTCACATGAGGTACCAGTGTGTAGGAACCAGATATGGGGCTGTGGGGTAAACTGAAGCCCGATTTTGGAGGGCCCGCTACAATTTCTCAAGGCTGCATGCATGACACACCCTGCTGGTGTGTAAGCTGTTTTTAGGTGGCAATGAGTAAAGGCTGTTGATTTATAGTTTGTTTCATTTAAATGGACGTTAGAAAGACACATATTTTCCATTTAAGGTAGTGAGATCACATAAATAAATGTATGTGAACAAAACAAAAGTCAGGGGGGAGGAAGAGGCAAGGAAGGAGAGCAGTTTAAACAAGAACCTAGTATAAAGGAACCATGGACATGGACAACAGGTGGGACTGACTTTGGGGGGAATGGGTGGGTGGGGAGGGGCACAGAGGGGAGCAAAAAGGGGATGGATGTCATACAACAACAATAAAATTAAAATAGAAAAAAAAACAAAAGTCAACTGATACAAAGAAAAATATTACTTGAACAATAATATAGGTGAAATATAGGTATGGGGAAATTGCAAAAGTAGTAGAAAATGGTTGATGTGGGGGAACTAAATAGAAAGAGAACCAGGGGCAGTTTTTCGGTCGGAAGTGACACAATCGATGTGTCTTTCACAGAGATAACTGCTGAAGGGAGGACACTTAGTCTCTGGCCTCATATGGCACCTCTCCTACAGGGCTCTGTCTCGCCCTTTATCTCCTTCTACACAGCCCCGCAACGGGGCTGCCCTGCCCCATGACCCCACCTTCGTCGCCGAGTTGGGTAGCTGAAGAGAAATTCCAGAGCCTGACTATCTGGACTTGGCCCCTAAGACCTACACTTACTGTTTGGTAACCTGGGAAAATTGTCCTGCCTCTGTGTGCCTCCCACGCCACCTCATAGGGTTGTAATGAGAACTCAGACAGTTAGTATCTGTAAAGGGTTCGAAATGAACCTGACATTCAGTAAGTATGGTGCTACATACTACATGTGTGCATTAAAATGATGGGTTTCTTCTGCCCTCCCTTCTATGCCTGGGGATACCTTCTGTTTATTCCAAATCCAACTGAAATCACATGTCCACATAGCTGGAGGCAGGTGAAAGGCAATCATACATTGCTGTTTCTCTCTCCCTCTGCCTCCCTCCCTTCCCCTCTCTCTAAAAATAATAGAATTTTTAAAAATATATCAAATGTCCATTAACTGAATATATAAATAAAATGTGGTATATCTATACAATGGAGTATTATTCAGTCATAAAAAGGAATAAAGTATTGACACATGCTACAACATGGATGAACTTTGTAAACATATATGCTAAGCAAAACTAGCCAGACACAAAAGAGCACATGTTGTATCATTCCATTTGCATGAAGTGTCCAGAACAAGCAAATACATAGAGATGGAACGTAGCCTCATGGTTGTCAGGGTGTAGGGGAGAGGGAGATGGGAAGGGCTTAGCCTGGGATAAGGAAAATGTCCTGGAATTAGATAGGAGTGATGGTTTCGCAACTTAGTGAATAGACTAAAAACCACCGAGCTTTAGACTTTAAATGGTGAAATTTACGGTATGTGAATTGTAAAGCAGCAACAAAAATCCAGCTACCTGGCTGTCCCCTCATTTCAGCCACCTGCAGAGATGACACGCCTCATTCTATTACAGTACGTGGGCACGGGTCAGTTGTCCCCGCTACAGTGCGAGCAACTAGAGGGCAGGAGGAGTGCCCCCTTCATTTGCAACTCTCCAGAATTCGGCGGAATGGCCAGTACCCAGTCATTGCTCTAGTAAATGCTTGTCGCTGTAGTGCGCAGAGCATTACCATTTGAGGGAACAGAACACTTTCCTCAAAGGGAGTGTGATCTATTTCCTTAAGTGGCAAGGTTCTAAAGTACCAATCCCATAGCAAAAGATCTTATATGCTCCAGCCGCGGGGTGGGGGAGTAGGGGGAGAAGACAACCTCATATTGAGTATTAAAACTGTACACAGAGCATAAAAAGCCCTTTCTTTTGCCATTGAGGCTGAAACAAGCTTAGCCTTAGATTTCTTCTTTCCTCCTGTCAACGAGGCTTGTTTGTGCCGGGCAAACATGCAAATCCTGCATTTAGATATTGCTGGAGCAATAATGATCTCTGCTCTGCTAACCACTGTCCTGCCAAAGCCATTGTTAGCACAGCAGGTGCAATTCCGAGGTGCTGGCATGAGGGCCACTCTCTGGGAGAGCACGTGTTATGAAGTAAATACAAGCAGCAGAAATCCCACAAACACTGCACCATGGAATGAAGCTGAGTGTCTTATACGTACATTCCTTAGTCAGTCTGCTAATCCTGCTGTCATTGCTCATTTGGAAAAACAAGATGACACAAAACATGTGCACTACTGGTGATGTTTGGATTCACTTTCATACCTCTTTTTTTTTTTTTTTAATCCACCTTTGGGAAGCAGGTGGGGAACAGAAAGAGACCGGAGCTTCAGTTTAGAACACCTGGGTTAAACTGTGAGCTCCGTGAGAACTAAGCCATTTCCTTATGAAGTCTCAGTAGCCACCTCTGTAAAATGGACACAATGAAATCACAGGAATACTGTGAGGGTTGAGATAAGAGACCGTAGAACACAGAACCGTAGTGTAGTATGATGTGAGGACAACTATGTGAAACAAGGCAAACACATTCCAAAGAGCTTAATAAAAGGTACAAAAAAGCTAATGTAGCTAGCTAGCTCTTTAAGAAGAACCTAGGTGATTGATTCTTCCTTCTTTTTGTGTTTCCATTTGTCTACACTTTCTATATAAAGTACATGCTTTACCCAGGAGATAAAGTCCTTGTGATCTAGTTTCTGCCCACCTCCTCAGCCTCCTCTCTCTCTGGGTTCAGGAATTCCCCCCTATATGGTAACTTCTTGTTTTTCATGTCTTGAGTTTTTTTTCCAAGATTCATTCAAGAATCACCTCTAACTCTAGAGCTAAGTTGTATGGGTTCAAACTCTGGCTCTGCCCTCATTAAGTTACCATAGCAAGTTACTTAACCTATCTGTATCTCAGTCTTCTGGTCTATAAAATTAGAATAATTGCATGTATACCATAGTGGGTTATTTTTTTTTTTAATTTCATTTATTTCTTTTTAGAGAGGGGAAGGGTGGGAGAAAGAGGAAAAGAAGCATCAGTGTGTGATTGCCTCTCTCTCACCCCCAACTGGGGACCTGGCCCACAACCCAGGCATATATCCTGACTGGGAATTGAACCAGAGACCCTTTGGTTCACCAGCACGCAATCCACTGAACCACATCAGCCAGGGCTCATGGTGTTTTTACACACATTAAATTAGTTAATCTTTGCAAAGTGCTCAGAATAGCATCAGGCTCCTAACATGTACCATTTAAATGTTAAGTACGTTAAAGGTTCATCTTCATGAGGAATTCCCTAAAAATCTCCCTCTTCCCCTGCTGTGCCTCCTCGGGTTGAACTGATGCTAGCAATTCCTAATAGCATCTAGAAATACTTTATAGCTTTCATTTTTAATGTGTCATTCTGTCTGTACTAGGCCATAAGCTCCTTCAAAACAGATCTTACTTCTAGAAGGTAAACACAGGCACAAAATAAATTGTTTTCAGAGGATCCATGGGTGAATAAATAAATATTTCCAGTAAGAAAGCACAAAAGAGGGAAAAAATTGGGACAACTGTAATAGCAAAATCAATAAAATGTTTTTTTAAAAGAAAGTACAAAAGAGCATAATTATTATTTTTCTTTTTTGTTTACATGTCTTACATTGTCTGTAAGCTCCTTAAGAACCCAGAGTATTTATTATCCATTTTGTATCTCCAGTGCCTAATACAGAACCAGTATTCACTCAACGGAAAAAAAAAAAAAAAAAAAAAGGTAGTGTTATTACTCCGAAAAAGGCCAAACAAACACATGGAATCTTCAAGAAGAGTTTTGATTCAAAGCATTATTCAAGACTTGGCTAAAGCCATAGATTAAATGGAACAATTTGTTCCTCTTATCAAAGATATCGTGAATGAGATATCTACATATCCAATCTCATGATCGAAGTAACTAAAATAATCAAGCTTTGGGTGTTGGCTGTCCCCACATCTGAAGTATGCCTCTTCAGAACAGAAAGATGGAGACTGAGATGGAACAGGATTCAAATGCCAAAAGCATGAAAGGTCAAGAAAAGTGAGTGCAGGTAAATCAGCCACCTCTAGAAGCCTGAAGTTAGCTTTAGAGGAAAGAAAAGGAAGCACATTAACAAAAGGCAGAAATTATAGAACCAGTTGTTTCTGAAGGGAGAAAGCCATAAAATGGAGGTAAGTTCCCCCAAATTTGACTGAATTTACTGATCATGGACTCATAATGTATGGGTATCGAGAGAGAATGAAATCTAGGGCCTGTAACTGACTGACATTCAAGGCAGGTAACTAGAAATTCCATGACTTACATTGTCTAAAATGTAGCCGTACCCTGTTATCTGGTTTTGCTTTCCAAGGTTTCAGGTACCCACAGTCAACTGCAGTCCAAAAATAGAAAATGAAAAATCCAGGGGAAAAAAAACCAAGCTGTAAGATTTAAATTGGGCGCTGTTCTAAGTAGCATAATGAAATCTCACTCAGTCCCACTCGGTCCTGCCGTGGACATCACATGCCCTTTGTCCATCAAATGAACAAAATACACACTGCCCACTCTTTAGTCACTAGTAGCCATCTTGGTTACCAGACTGAATGTCAAGGTATCATTGTGCTTATATTCAAGTAAGGCTTATTTTATTTAATAATGCCCCCAAAGAGTAGTGCTATGCTGCCAATTCAGATATACCAAAGAGGGGGAAGTGGGGGAGCTGTGAAGTGCCTCCTTTAAGTGAAAAGGTACGTCTGTATAGGAAAAACACCCACTTCATTTAGAGTCTGATACTACCTGAGGTTTCAGGCATCTACTGGGCGTATCCTCGGGTTTAGGAGAGGATTGCTATAGAATCCATGAAACCCAAAAGAAGCAGAAACAAATGTGCTAATCCTCCTGAGCATTTGTGCAGCTTTCGTGACCTTAAATGACCTGACCTGGCATCACACAAAAGGTTTTCTTAGGTTGTAACAGATTTCTTATGGAAACTAGGTAAACTCAGCTTCCCTCGGCCAGGAACAACTGCAAACCTAAACGCATTTATCTTCCTTCCCCAAATCTAGAGGACATCAAATATTGACCAAAATGTTTCCTCAAAGGGAAATGTCAGCCCAGTACATGCAGTTCATTTCTAGCCCTCCTTTAAAATGTGTTGTTTTGCAAAGCTGTTGACAGTGTGTCTATACACCACATGTATTCTCTCTCCATGAAGTTTAAAGCACGGTACAAAGATTTTTCATTTGAGATAAATATAAGATACAGACTTGACAAAGCACAGAACTTCATTCTACTTAACCGAAAGCTTTAAACTGAAGTCATCTTGAAGTTTTTAAAACAATTCTAACAAACTTTCTCAAAGCCCAGCTCTGTTGGAAATTTATAAGTACCAAGAATCTCTCAAAAAAATAAAAACTGTCTAAGAAATTTTGGAAGTGTTTTAGAGACATTGGTAGGACCTGAGGAAAAGTTCTCAGAACCTAAGAAGGAAGGGGCGGAATGACTGATGTTAATCACTGAATCCGTGGCAAAGGGAAAAACAAACTATTAATTGAGGACGTTTCTGGAACAGAAGAACCGAGTTCAATTTAACTTTGTCACGGACCTCTTTCCCTTTATGGTGGCACTATAAATTCCTCCTCTGACTCTGCATCTTCAGAAAGAGATGAGTGTAAAAACTAATGAAAGTTCGAACGTTATTTGTTCAAATTGTGTAAGACCGTAGTGGATGCGGAAAGCAAAGACTCAACTAGATGGGATTTCCCAAACTTGGCACTTTTGACATTTGAGACAATAATTCTTTGTTGTGAGGGGCTGGCCAATGCATTGCAAGATATTTAGCAGCATCCCTGGCCTCTGCCCTCACATGCCAGTAGTACCCTACCCTGCCCCTCCCAGAATGTGACAACCAATAACATCTTCAGATATTATTGTCAAATGTCCCTTGGAAGACAATCTTCTCCAGTGGAGAACCACCAGTCTAGAACTACCCCATATGCCAGCTGTACTCACTATCTTGAATGGGATTCAGGACAAATCTGTAACAACTTTTAATGATTTGGATAGCCTTTTAACCTAGCCGTTTCCTTCCTGGGACTTAATGCCAAGGGGACTGTCCTTCTAATCCCATATCCCCAGTCTATTCCCACCACCTTGATCTTCTGTTTAGACATCTTATGAATAGTAAGCTTTGATAGATTCTAAGAAGGCTTAGAATTAGACAAATTTGCAGCCGTGCAAAACAAGTCTAGCCCAAACACTCCACTCCCTCTATCCGATTTTTAAGAACAAGGAAATTGAAAGCCAGTAAAGTGAAGGGCCATGTCCAAGGTCATGTGCCTTCTGAGCCAGTGAGGGGCAGATCTTCGTGAGAGGACTGGGTCCTGGTCTAGGCATTTTCCCAGACCTCATTTCGGAAGCCTTACAATAGTCTGAAATCCTGACCACTATTTATCCTGGTCAACTTGCCTGACCTGCCTCATTAGCCTTGTTTCCGCATCTGCTAAATGAGAATAGTAGAATTTACTTCTTGAGGGTGGTTTTGATTTAAAAAGGTCATGCCTGGCATACAATAAGTGCTTACTCAATGTCAGCCATTATTATTAGTCATTATTTTATTTTTAACTTCCAACTTCAAATATTTAGTTACAGACAACAGTCACTCAGACACAAGCCTCCTCCTTTCTCTATGCAAGTATTGCAGGTACATATTTGTAACAGCTCCTGACCAAAGTATCTTTCTTATTAAAAATGGAATTTGAATAAATGTGAAACCTTCAGGCACTACATATCCTTTTGGAAACTGACCCATCTTATGCAAAACCAAAAACTACACCATTTGGCTCAATTAAGCAATAATAAATTTGATTACACCTCACAGACTGCACCGGTGTTGACATACCAGAATGAAAAGCTACAGCCGTTGACAGTTTCTATAGCCATGATTACAAAACAACACCCGTGGCAACCTCTTCTCTTATGTCCACCCACTCTTACTGGTTTATGACTTTTTAAACCATTCTTTTTTTGAACTGAATTTTTCCACTGTTTAAGACCAAAATGTAGCATTATAGTCCTACAAATTTAGAAATACAAGCTCAATCTTTTATTCTTTTTTCCAGAATAACCACTGGTGAGGGTAAAGGATGCAGTGGTGGCACTATAACAGATAAGCCGTTCACTCCTCTAGTTCCAAAAGCCTTGTGCTTTATTCACTATGAGGTTTGCTAGAGAAATAAACCAGCCTTTCACAACAAAGCTTAAAGTGAAATCTGCATTGGCATCCAGCTTTTACTCACCAAACATGCAGAAGTGCAGCAGACCATTTGTAAAATTAGTTAAGGCAAAGGAAGTATGTATTTGCATATTCTAAAGAAATCCATTTTCATTGTCAATATTTGCATTATGAATCAGCATGCCCCTGAGTGATTGTTACTCAAGGAAATCCACTGTTCCATCCTGTAATATTTTCTTTAACCTTTTGTAATGTGAGTGATTTTGTTCATGCATGACTTACACTTATTTTTTAATACCAAATATGTTGTTTAATATATATTAAATATGAAGCCTATATTAAATGCATTGAATGTAATATTTAATTATCTATAAAACAGGTTTTATAATTAAATATATTTATATGAGTACATAACTTATTGTTAAATATATGGTATAAATAGCAAATATATATTTGATGTTTCTATTATTATATACAGGATTAATTTGAATTAGAGATGCTTGGCCCTGCCTCAGTTGGTTGGCGTGTCGTCCTATGCAACAAAAGGTTGTGGGTTCGATTCCTGGTCAGGGCACATGCTTAGGTTGTGGGTTCAATCCCCGTTCAAGGTGCATACGAAAGGCAACTTACTGATGCTTCTCTTTTTCTTTCTTTGTTTCTTTGTTCCTTCCTTCCTTCCTTCCTTCCTTCGTCTTTCTTCCTTTTTCTCCCCCCTCCTTCCCCTCTCTCTAAAAAAATCAACAACAACAACAAAAAAAAAAACACAAACAAAAGATGCTCGTGGCTAAAACTACACGTAAAATTTTTTAATGGGGACCAAAAGAGATTTTACTTTGGGCGGTGGGCACACAACGCAGTGTGTAGCTGATGTTCTGTTGAGTTGTACCCTTGAGAACTACCTGTTTTTTTTAACCATGTCACTCCAATAAACTCAATAAAAATAAAAAATATATTTTCAAATGTTTGATTACCCTAGCTCATCTTCCATCAGTTTCCTATGCAGAGCAGATGCTCGATCAGCATTAAAATATTATTTTGTCATTTGAGGTTAGTGCATAAATAAAGGTCACATACCATATGTATATGCTGTAAATCTGGACCAAGTGAGAAAGAGAGAAATACTGAAATATGAAATAGTTGCCTAGAAGGGGTACCTCCTATTCTTGATGGAGGTGCTGGATACAAAAGAGAAACTTACAACATCAACTTGGGATGCTTCACAAAAATCTCAGTGAACACCCAAACCTGAACTCCTGATTCACTAAGTCCTCCTCAAACCTGTTCTCCTTCAGTCTCCCCCACTGCACCCAGTAACTCAAGTCAGAATCCGTCCTTCTCTCCCTCCCTCCCCCCTACATCTAGGTTATCATCAAATCTTGCTATTTCTGCCAGGCGCTGATGAAACTCCAGCCTGGGCTGAAGTGACGCTGTAAAAAGGCAGTTGGATACACAGAAGAAATTGCACCCATTTGACCAGCTTCTTTTCACCTGCACTGCCACCCTCAAAAGGCACTCAAATATTCTCTTTGTATGCTGCGACAGCCAGTGCTCACTCAGTCATCACTTTTTGACCAGTAAATCCTCTTTCATGGCTTCCCAATGAAATTGGAGTCATAACATACCAACTCTTTTCCAAGGGCTTGAAGGGCCTACATGTGGGTTTCAGTAACCCTGACAGCCCTATCTCATGCTCGTTTGCTCCTCCCTCATGACACATATATCCCTCAACAAGCCAAGCTCTTTCCAGCCTTAGGACCTTCATAAATGCTACTCCATTTGGCCAGGAACTTTCTATCCATCAGTATCACTTCCCTGGGGGAGCCTTCTGGGACCACTCCAGTTAAGACTCCCACCTACTATTGCCTAGTACCTGTTGGTTCCTTCGGAGTACTGAATCCTAGCTCCATCCCCAAGAAATCCCATATATATTTATAGTATGTAAATTCTGCTGAAAGTACATGAAGAGCCTGGTCATAGTTATTTCTGACTTGTTGATCATGGCTTGTGGCTGATTTAGAAGTACTAGGTACTTTTCTTCACTTCTAAATTGATTTGAAAGCTATTATCACAATTGATAATAATTGGGCAACTGGTTGAGGATTTTTTTTTTTTAAACCTAAATTCTATGACTAATATAAAAGCTAATATTTATAATACTTTCTGCAAATCCTTTCATTACTTACCATAGGTGCCGAATGTGAAATTAAAGTGAATGTTAAATTAGACCTGTCTTTAACAACATAGTATGTAGGAGGAGCTCGTGGTAATTACTTATGAGTTAGAAAAATTTATCAAAATATAGAATGAGCCCTGACTGGTGTGGTTCAGTGGACTGGACATTGTTCTGCAAATTGAAAAGTTGCCAATTAGTTGATTGCTGGTCAGGGGAAATGCCTGGGTTACAGGCCAGGTCCCTGGTTGAGGACATTGGAAAGAGGTAACCAATCAATGTTTCGCTCTTCCCTCTCTCTAAAAAAAAATAAAATCTCTATCTACACACACACATACATACATACATATACATGTATATATATAAACATGTACATGGTACATGTATATGTGTGTATATATATATGTACTTTCAGAATAATCAATTAAATGACAATAGATAAAGTGATAAACAATATGGTAACATGAGTTAGTGAAACGTAATTATCTGTAGGGCATGCAATTCACAAGACTGGTTCAAAACAGGGGGCTATAAGAATTAGAAATCAGAGGCAGGTGAAAGGCAACCACAGAGGCAGGTAAAAGGCACCATACATTGATGTTTCTCTCCCTTTGTTCCTCCCTCTTTGCCCTTCTCTCTAAAAATAATGAATATGTATTTTTTAATCTTAAAAAAAAAAAAAGAATTAGAAATCACAAAAAGATTGCCAAAGGCCAGGCTTTGATTTGGAAACAAGTGCTGAAATGATTGCACCATCCCCACACCGAGAACTTCCCTGCTCACTACTTAGTCATCGGCCTCCATCAAGGGCTCCAGTGGCCCAGAAAATAATGAAACCAGAGAAAACATGGAGGCTTAATAGAGGAGGTATGGGAGGGAATCCACGCTTCTTCAGAAAGGTGTGTTCGTGGTCGTTATTTTGAGTAGAATATACAAATTATACGACACTTTCAGTCATGCTGGTGCTGTGTAAAAGCCTGTGTCTTATTTATTTATTCTAAAAATGTTTATTGAGTGTCTACTCTGGGCAGACTGCGCTAAGATGCTTGAAATACATCAATAAGTGAAGCAGACACTAGTGGGAAAGAGACAATGAGCCATACAATTATCTCATATGCTAAAAACTAATGTTTATTTTTAAACATTTTTAAAAACTGAACCTGGTAGAGAGATAGAGAGTGCCTGTAGGGAGCAGGAATTACTCTTTAGATGGAAGAAGGAGAGCAAAGACCTGATGGAGGTGAAAGTGAGCCATGCAGGTATTTGGAAAAGCTGGTTCAGGGAGAGAAGGCAGCCAGTGCCAAGGCCCTGAGGCATGAATCTAGCTAAAGCAGAGTGAATAAAAGAGTGATAATAAGAGTTGCGATTAAACAGGTAATTGGACTAGAAATACATATATACGGGAGCACCTCACTGGGTTTTGGGTGAGGCAAAGAAACATTGCTGAAGTTTTCAGCAGAAAATTGACATGGTCTGAGTTCTGTTTTAAAAGAGTTGCTCCGGATCCTGTGTCAGGAACGAAGTGTATGGGTGAGGAAAAGATCGAAGTAGGGAAAAATGGTAAGCAGATGCTACAGTTTCACTGACTATATTGCTAGTTTATTCACTGGCTGTAGCCAATGGGAAAGGATAAGACCTGTCACACATTACTAGGATGTGTGAGAACATGGGTGTTAACATTGAATTTCAGGATCTGCGTGCCTCCCACAATTCCCACAGAGGGAGTGACTCCCAGGTTCCACAGTGGGAATGGTACTAGAAGCATATTCCAAGATCCCTGCCTTCCCAGGTTTGGTCTTAGCCCCCAAGTGATTGTGAATATGGAGCAACTGCAGTTGCAAGGCACAAATTCCATTTAAAAATCAAGTATGACAAAAATCACACTCATGGAAAAAGACTGGTGGTTGCCAGGAGGTGAGGAGGGGTGAGGTGACAGAAATAGGTGACTATAATCAAAGGGTGCAAACTTCTGGTTTTAAGAATGAGTAATTCCGGGGACCTCATGTACTGCATAGTGAAAGAGTTAATAATACTCTATTGTATACTTAAAAGTTGCTAAGCAAGCCCTGACTGGTGTGGCTCAGTTGGTTGGGCATCATCCACAAAGCAAAAGGGCACCAGTTCAATTCCTGGTCAGGACACATGCCTGGGCTACCAGCTGGGTTCCCAGTCAGGGTGCGTGCAAGAGGCAACCAATTGATGTTGCTCTTCCTCTCTCTCCCTCCCTTCTCTCTCTAAACATAAATAAAACCTTTTAAAAACCTAATTTTTTTTAAGTTGCTAAATGAGTAGATCTTAAATGTTTCAGTGCACACACAAATGGTAACTATGGGAGGTGATGGATGTATTAACTAACCTTACTGGGATAGTTATTTTTCATTATATATGTATATCAAATTATCGCATCATACAACTTATTTTTATAGTGTGACATATGTCAGTTCTATCTCAATAAAGCTGGGGGAAAGTTCCAGGAGTGCGGCGGAGAAAGGCATACATTGCACTCATCAGTGAAATGAGCTGGTAGTTTATTCACAGGCAAATGTACATATTCTCTGAAGTGGATCCTGGAACCCACAATGTAGGGTAAGGAACAAAGAAGGCCCCTGGGCCAAATTACTGTTTGCACCAAGTGGGATGAGCTACCTTGTCACCAGATTCCCTTTGCTCTGCAAATAGGATTTCACTAGAGGCGATTCTCCCAATGCTTCTTTAGCTTACCTGTCCTTCCTCACCTCTTTCCTTTGGCCAAGAGAACACCAGCCCACTAGAAAAACCACACCACCGGGACTCACAGATCTGACGCTGTTCTTCTTCTCCTGGATTTTTTGTTGTTGTTCATTTTCCCTGATTTTGAGAATATGCATCTTTGCTTATTATCTAACAAATTCCTTCTGACTTTGAGAAAATACATTTTCCCCGTTCTCACAGTTACCTAGTAACAACTCTAAACCTTTTAAAGATGATGAAGAACAGAAAAAGGTGTGCATAAACTTTTACACAACGTGATGGGCACCTACGCAATGTTAAGACAGTGAGCCCCAAGCTTTTTGGCACCAGGGACCGCTTTTATGGAAGACAATTTTTCCAAGGACTGTGGCAGGTGGGGGATGTCTTTATAGCCTGGCCACCAGATGCTGCTTAACTGTCACTTGCCTCTCATTGATAGGGTTCTGATATGAATCTGCAAGCAACTGACGATTATGGTCTCTGTGCAGTCAAACCTCTCTGCTAATGATAATCTGTATTTGCAGCCACTGCCCAGCCCTAGCAACACCTCCTCAGCTCCACCTCAGGTCACCAGGCTTTAAGTTCTCATAAGGAGCACACCACCTAAATCCCTTGCGTATGCAGTTCACAGTAGGGTTTGCACTCCTGAGAATCTAATGCCTTTGCTGGTTTGACAGGAGGCACAGCTCAGGCTGTAATGCAAAGGATTGGGAGCAGTTGTAAACACAGATGAAGCTTTGCTGGCTAGACTCAGCCACTTACCTCCTGCTGTGTGCCTCGCTCCTAAAAGGCAAGGACCGATTGAGGACCCCTGCTAGGAGAGAGATCAACCCTCCCTAGCCTGAGCCTGCTGAATCCTGCCACACCTTCAGAGGCGGGGCTGTGGATAGGGCTTCTTTTTCCAACCACCCCTGCCTGAGATCATTACAAGTCCTACACGTAAATATGGTGTCTAACACAAACCTGTGGAATGCAAAAATGCTATTACATGTGTGTAATGGTAATGTACTTGGCAAAGAAACTGTTGTATTATTTTACGAGCACTCAACAGGAGGGACACTGAGAGATGCAAGTATTCTTCAGGCACAAATCCTGCCTCTAAGGAACTTATTTTCTGTCTGGTAGAGAGAATAGTCTATGTACCAAAGTAAGGCACTGTGACAGTTCAGAGGAAGTCCCGTATTATGTATCATGATTACGACTAGTTCATGCTAACCAGTGAAAGCCGTAACAGGGACTAGTTAAGCTGGATGATTAAGCCCTTCCACAGAGAAATGTCTACTTTGTCTCGGCCACCTTCAGCATCTGTTGGCAGCCACACACTAGGCAGTTCCCCACTTGACAGATATAACACAGCATTGTTCCATTTGTTTCTGAACATCTTCTAATTTCCTGAGATGATTTTAAGTAACACCTTCTCCAGACAGCTAAGAGGAAAACCAAAAAGACATAATAAATAACTAGATACCAGCAAAACAGTGCCCGTCTACAATGGCCATGGCCATGGGGTCGAAGCCAGGGAGTGACATGAGGAAGAGAATCCTGGATTCCAACCAGTAGACGAGGTCACAAAAGACAACTCTCACTGGAGTAGGACAGCGAGATGCGGACTCAAACACATGCTTTCAAACATGAGGTATAAGCACATCGTACTGACTACCTGCTTTATTTTGTTCATACCATAGATTAATTTGTACTGACGTAACAGTGTACAACACCCTGTCAGGTTGGTGGTTTTTGACTGGGGAAAAGGAGTCGCAGCGGGGTTATTTTGTTTGTTTGCTTTCAGGTAATGTACCTGAGATCCCACAGCATATCAGGGTCAGAGCCAGGATTTGAACAAAGGCTCTCTGCTCTTGGCCTCTTTGCCACGGAGTTTGAATTTAGAGCCTCCTTCCCCCAAATTGTCATTTTCACTCTGGCTCACCCCCTTTTCTTTCTTTCCACCCGTGACCAAATTTTGCTGATTACCGTGAGAACCAGCGAGCACCCAGAGCTGAGCTCTCCTTGGCGGCAGCATGCAGTGGCTTTGGCCTTTTCTACTTGCACTAAACTCCAAGGTAAATCCGTAGCCACCACCACATTCTTCCCGGGGCAAGTCTAAAGTAGTGAGATCATCTGCACAGCGAACTGTAACGTAGATAGTAGCTGGGAGGGTGTAAAACCAACAACAAAAACATGAGGCCACTGAATTTTCTGTTACTAGTTAGTAGCAGGGCCCCATTGAGTTTTCTGTGTCACTCAACCCTCCCCCCTGTTGTAGTGAGACAAAGGCAACTTTGTCTTAAGAAGGCTACTGAGAAGATGGGCCTAATCTTGGCAAGGGCTTGGTGTACCACGAACCACGTTATTATTTTAGGGTATGAATGACAACAAACAAAAAGAAATATTATTTAAGCCATCTTTTCAAAAGTCACAGTGCTGTCACGGATACGGATCCCGACTTTTAAGAAACATGGGATATTTCATCTGGGCTTGAAAGGCTGAAATATACATTTTCAGAATGGCAATCAAATTGATCTAAGAGAATGAATACCTGGGGAAAAAAAAATCTTCATTTTATGAAATACTTTTTTCTTTTTGGCACGATGTGAAATGTTTTACAATAATAACCGAGCGGGTTCTCGGTGCTCCGAAGGCTGAATGCTTTTTGTTATAATTTTTACAGGTTGGCATTTCCTTGGTCAGGTAGAGGCGTCCTCTTCCTATTTCGCCTGCACAATGCCCTGCATTCATTGCACACCCACACGCTGCCCATTGGTACATATAGTTAACTCTTGCTCACCCACATGTGGGTTATCCATGGCTTCTAGGATTGGGTTGCCTTTCTCCCCAGATGGTGGAAACTCCCTATTAGCAATATTATCCAAAGCAAAGCACAATCAGAAGGCTAAAATTATCAGCAACTCCCCTTTCATTCCACATGCACCCACCTGGCACTGACTATGCTCTCGGCACTGGGCTGCCACGTTCCTAAGAACCACAGACAGTATCCCCAAGGACATATGTCATGATTTGAGAAGACTGTAGATTGTTTGCTTGACTAATTAGGATGGTTAAAATTTATAAGTCAAGTATATATTATCATACTACCAGAAAGCTACTAAGACGAAAGGATTGATATTTTCCCAATATCATAAAGAGCTTTCAGGGTTACAACACCAACCCTTGTCTTCCCCTGATGCCATTTCTCTTAAATGGCTTTCAGCAAGGTAGGGATTGTACTTTTGATTTCTAAAATCACCTGCTCAAAACCTGATAGGGTTTACCAAAAGAGCTACTATAGAGTCAATGATTTCTATTATAACATCAGTTGACTTATCTTTTGTATTTTTCAAACACATAAACTGTATATATCTAAACACATTTCACAAATCACTTTGCATGAGCTAAGTTAATATGATGACAAAAAACAACAACAACAACAATATTCCCAACAAAAAAGAACGCTCTCATTATACATGCAAGTTATAGAAACTGAGCTGTGTGTCTGTGTGTTTCAGTTGTCCCTAAATCACTGCAGAAAGCAGAGGCTACACAGAGGGAGTGAGCTGAAGGGCTTGGGCCTTTTGTAATCAGAGGTGATATCTTAAACTCATTCCAATTAGCTATGATTGCAGTGCACTAGGAGCATTGGAACTACAACACAGGCGGGATGAGCCTTAATTCCTACAGTTGACAGTTCCTATAGTCGAGGGCATTGATAATCCCCATTTGGGTTTTCCAGTACATTCTGCATCACTAACAGTGTTTGGAACTCACCTGCTTCTTGGCCATTCATTCCTCCTGCCGCTCCCTCCCCTTCTATTTTCACTGGAAAATTCCTCCCTCACCCCCTTTTCAGGGCAAAATACAACAGGTTCTGAAAAGAAGGGGTATACTGACTTCAAAGGAGAGCCAGCTTCCCCGGTCTTTGCCCCCTACAGACACTGACAGACTAGAAGGGGAAACAACTACGACAGAGGTAGAAACAACCAGAAAACAAGCTCAGCTGACCTCCGGAG
Organism: Noctilio leporinus; assembly: GCA_004026585.1. NCBI lineage: Eukaryota > Metazoa > Chordata > Mammalia > Chiroptera > Noctilionidae > Noctilio > Noctilio leporinus. The sequence continues at coordinate 338,462 of PVIW01000383.1, read as the reverse complement.
TGTTTCCCGGACAAGATGGTTCAGGACCACACACACAGAGTGGCAGGGTGCCATTGCCCTTGCCCTCCAGTCTGAGGAGTTTCCAACAAGGTGAGGTGGCGACTGAACAATCCATTATCATTATTTCTACGCGAGTGCTTCTCCGGAGCTTCTAAAGGAAAGGCCCTCTCTCTCGTAAACTGAGTCACCTGCATTGCCATTATTGAAAATCTTTTCGAAGTTGTTTTTTGAAGCCATTGCTCTGAGCAGGTGGTTGTTTCGTCTAACACATACCTCTTCCGATATTAAACCAGAAAATCAACATCATCGTAAGACACCGCGGCGGCTCCCACGAGAACTGTATCGCTTGATCAGGCCACTGGTTGAAAAGTTCCAACAGAACCTTTAACGTAGCATCATTCTGACAACCACTTTTTAAGCTGCATTACACCTTCATTGTAACTTCATAAACGTTTGGTGTACAGTTCCGGTGTCATGAAAAATGTATCATTTTCCTAAATCTCATGAATCCCAAATGAAAGCCCTCTTCAGAGTAAGTTTTGTTTTCTGGTTTTGTGGGTTTCTTTCTTTCTTTCTTTCTTCCTTTCTTTCTAGGGTTATGCAGTCTCTGGGAAAATTTAATCACAGTTTCACTTGAACCTTGATCTAGTTTTGAGGAGCTCTCTCCCCCGCCCCCCACCACCACCACCTGCATTCATTCCCCTGCCTGGTCCTGAAAAATCAGAAGGGACTTGAAATGTGGAGGTGGGAGGTAGACAAGAAAGGAAACAAAACCCCAAACTTCTTTCCCTCCTCCCGTTTTCTCTTTCAGGCTGGTTTGGCTTTGTTCCCCTCCAAGATTTCAGATCTTCCATCTGACAATTGTTTAAATTAAAAGCGACACAATCTCCCACAAAGTGTTATCTCACAGCCTGGGCTGGGAACTTGGGTTTGTCTGGAGGTTGTGTTTTGTGCCACCGACAATCTTTCACCTTTTAAAATCGGCACCTGAAAGTCTCAAATGCTCCTGGTCTAGTTGCAACTATGCTTAAAATTGTGGCCACCTCTTCATGTTTGTGTTGTCAACCCTCTGCATTCTCTCCCCCGAAAAAGTCTTGTGATCCAGCATTAAAACTTCTATAGAACACATTTGTAATCTACATTCCTGCTAAAGAAAATGGAGTGAGTCATTAAAATGTCACTAGGAAAAAAAAAATTACTTGATGTTTTTCCTTCAAAGTAGTGTGGCCTATAAGAAGTACCTTGAGGACACTATCTTTCAATCACTTTGACAAGCCTCAATAAAGAAGCCACATCCTCAAATGCCTTGGGACAGCACCCAAGAGTAGATCAACTTTTGCCTAATTAAAAAAGCAATCATTTATTTGGAAAAATTGCATTTCATTTCCTGTAACTGATTTCTTAAATACCTAGTGACTAGTGTGATTGGTCAGATGTCATAATTTATCAGTTCTACACTTTCATGCAGATTGAATTTTTAACCTGAAACAACTAAGCCTCCACTCAATGTTACCTTTGGAGATAAATTAGGAAGACCTCCCCCCCAATCCTTAACATTTAAATGAGATAGCTCTCACTTTTCCTCAATCTCACTTTAATAATCTGAGTCTAAAAAGTCACCTATGCCTCTGGATGGCCCAATCATGTGTTTTCAAGGATGACAAAAATTTGGTTCTGTATAGAAAAGGTTTCGTCAGCACAGGAAACATGATGTGGATGACCGTACATGATTTTCTGCTTTTCCAGAAACTGACGCTTTTAAAATCTTTTTACAAACCATTTCCTCCCCACTAAATATCCGAGAGTCAAAAGGAAGGTGGCAGAATGAAGATATAAGGGCTAAGGAGAGAAGAAAAAGAAAAAATTTCAAAATAAAGAGCAAATGTAAGGTGGAAGGGACAGTAGTTAGAAGGATTACCAAAAACCACCTTACCTTTGTTCTGTATTTGGAATCGCCCACTTCAGAAATTAGCACCATTCATTCACAGCCCGGTAGCAATTCACAAGGCTAGCAAGTAACCTACGACATCTTCTCGGCCTCCCTCTTTTTAATGTAAAACCACAATAAGGAGTGTCCAGCTACTCCCCACCGCGCCGATTAAAGCAACAGGTCGTTTCAGGCTTAACTCCCAGGCTCTGGGAATTCCAGTTTGTCACAATTTTTTAACCTTGGAAACCTGCGGAAACTCTTTACGAGAACTACTCCCCCAGCTCCGGCTTCTCACTATCCCAAACTGCCCATTCCAAGGCAGGGAGCAGAAGCGAGGACCAGAAGACAGGTCTCAGGGGCTTCAACTCGCGGCGGGAGCGAGAACTTGAAAGCGCTGCGATCCCGCAGCCTGCGCGGCGCTGGGTTCGCACCCCGGGGAGCCCGGCGGCCCGCGAGCGCAGCTGCGTCGGGCACTGCGCACCGCGAGCGCTCGGCGTCTGGTCTGCGAGCTCTTCCCGGTTCCCTCCTCCCTCCTCCCGCTGCCCTCCCCCGCCGAGGCCATTCGCCTCACAGTAGCAAGGTTGTCTCTCGTCTACTCCCTTCCCTTAAACTCACCAAACCAGATTTTTACTCTCAACACCGGCAACTTCCCGTAAATCTGCACTGAAATTTTATCCTGCTCGCTGAGCCTCCGCTGGCTTAAGGCCAGTGCAACATTCCTGTTGTTTTAGGAGCCGAGATACCTTTGCTGAAGGTTAAAAAATAAATCTGCCTTGATCGGAGAGATTTGGGGACGTCACCGGACAGGCTTCCCTTCCGACTCAAAAAGTCACACCCATTTCAGACATCCAGAGTTGACCCCAGAAGTCACACCTGCTCCACCTGAAGACATCTGTCCGAAACAGACGTCTGGCCCGCTTCGGGTTCTTCAGAGAAACCAAGCAGAACTAGGTTTGAGGAATAAGGAACCTGCCGTTGAATCAGGAATCGATCAGCTCCACCCCACCCCCGCCTTGGCCCCTACTAAAGAAGTCGTTTAACTAGGTAGGATCAGAGCGAGCACCGCGGCGGACCTGCCGGAAGGGGGGACCTCCCCGAGTGTCCTTACCTGGAGCCAAGCACCACTCGGACCAGCTCAAGGACGAACGTCACGAGGAGGGAGCCTGACCTTTGCCGGGGGCGTTCGCAGCGGGGCCTGGGGCCTGGGCGCTGCTCCTTCAGAAGCGGCTTAATGTAATGCGCTCTGCCCTAAAGTTACAGCTGGTTTCTAGAAAGGGAACAAAAAAAACACTGAATTTTAAAACAACAACCAAGCCCTCCCTTAACCTCTCTTGATCTCCGAGGAGTTGGTTCTAACCCCCACCCCCATCCCCATCCCAAAGAAGCCGGCAATCTGTGCCCCACCCCTTCGCATTACCTGTTTACACAAGAGTTAAGGAGCCGCACGCATTTCAATAGAGCGCTAAGCTGGTTTGCAGGCGCGTAATCGGCCAACAGGAATCGAATTCTGTGACTAAACAAACTAGAAGAGGAAGCGAGCACCACCAGGAACCTAAAACGGAGTTGTGATTTCGGGTTGCAATGTCATTCAGCTAAGAAAAAAAAAAGTGTTGTTTCTCTTCGGGCTACTTTAGTGAAGGACCAGTCCCAAAAATGTTTTTGATAGTTAAATAGTTAATGCATACAAAAAGATTGGAACAAGTGTCTGGCACATTATTATTATTATTATTATTATTATTATTTAATATTATTATTGCTTTTTGTTTTTCCTGAAGAGGGGAGAGCGTGATCAGGGTTAGAAGTAGGTTCTAGATTCCTCAGTAGTAAGTCCATGAGCAACTTTTTAAAGTCCTCGTATTTTTTTCATAGCTTTTTAGAGAAAGAGGAAGGGAGTCAGAGAAATGTCCAGGTGACAAAAACATCCATTGGCTGCCTCCAGCATATGCCTGGAGCAGGGATTGTGTGCCCCGGGGGCCAGGGGTCCAACTTCAACCTGAGTACATGCCCTGACAGGGAATTCTACCCACAGCCTTTCAGTTATAGAGGAGCACTCCCCCCAAGCCACACTGGCCTGGGCCATGAGCAATTTTTTTTTTTTTTTTTTTTTTTTTTTTAGAAACTTCTCCCAGCCTCAGTTTCTGGAAGATTCCAATTATGAGATTTCTTTGCTAACAGTTTACATTGGGGAGAAAGTTCATGTGAAGCTAATTTTGATCTCACTTAAAAGTTGCAAGATCGACAAGGTATGTGAAGATAACTTGGCCTATACATTCCCTGAAGCTCACCAGCAGAAAGGAGACCCTGAACCCAGCAATCAACCCATGTATGTGCTTTACTATCCCTTGGGTTTAGGCATTTGATTTGCTCTGTCACCCTGAGAGAGTTTCTTTTCTGATTCGGTTAGAAGCTAATGCTGAACAAATGATGGTCGTTGCCATGTGAAACACTGTGAAAGAGGAAAAAATAATTTTTTAATCATTTTTGAACTCGTGAATATTAAAAGTGATTATTAAAGACTAAAACGTGATCAGAGCCAACAGGACACCCTTTTTCCCTCCACTTAGCTTCGCTTGTAAAGAAGAAATTCCTTTACATTAATGAGGCCCTTTGTACTTCACCAAGCACTGCCACCCACCGCATCTGATCTGATAGTCACATCAATCCTCAGAACTGCTCTACACTGTTTTTGCAGAGTAAGATTCTGAGGTCAATTAGTTTAAAGTTTTATTTCATGGTGGAGTGGAGACTAGTTCACAGTTCTGGTTAAATCTAAAAAGAGCATTCAGCACTTTTAGGGAAAATGATTCCTTAAAATAAGCAAAGAATTCAGAAACATTTTCAGTCACTTTGATTTTTATTTTCCCAGTGGCAAGATTTAATTCTGATCAGTTAAATATTTTCTGTATTTTAAGTGTATTCCTTGTCAATACAAGCCATATGAACTGTGTCAGCAGGGAGTCAGAACACTGCAAGGTTCTGTCACCCAAGCTAGGGGTTGACTCCACCAGGCATGAGCAAGAGCTCCATAACTGAAAAGGGCCAACTCTACACTAGCCTTTCTTCTCTTTTCCAGAAACACCTGGCTGTGGCCTTAAAAGCCTCTCACTGTTAGGGACCCTCTGAGTGAACAGGGAGGGACCCTCAAGAGGGGACATTCTCAGTCTCACAGATTTTTCCACCTCAGATCAGGATATTTTTTTTCCCCAGGAAGCGCTAGGCCAAAAAGCCTGAGGACCAATGTCCAGAAATAACACAATGAATCTGAAAATGTGAAGGTCAGTGACTCCAGAGGAACTGGCGCTGGAGTCAGGGGAGGTGGCCCCAGGTCCCTGGAAGCAGGTCCTTCTGGCAGTTCTGAGTGGTTACTTTCAAATGTCTTCTGGAATGTTGGCTTCATCTTTCTCAGTTTTGCCCACTGCCACTTGTCAAAGGGGTATGGTTTTTGTTCCTACTTCTCACCTCCCCAAAAATATGGCAAAAAGAGAACAGATTTTTTTTAAAGATTTTATTTATCATTTTCAGAGAGAGGGAAAGGGATAGAGGCAGAGAGGAAGAGAAACATCCATGCATGGTTACCTTTCACCTGTCTCCAGCTACAGACCTGGCTGGAGACCTGGCTTGCAACCTGGTTATGTGCCCTGGCTGGGGAATCGAACCAGCGACCTTTGGGTTCTCAGGCCGGCACCCCATCCACTGTGCCATCAGCCAGGGCGAGAATAGATTGTTTAAGTGGAAGTCAATCGCAAAAGAAATTCGAGCCTTCATTATTTCTTCTTTGTGGCAGAGCCTTGATGTCCAATAATAATAATAATAATAAATCATATTTTAATTCTCAGGCAAATCCCATGCTTCTAGAACATTTTTGATGTGCAAACCCTTTCTTTTTGCTTTCTGCTTCCTTCCTTCCCTTCTGTCTATGAGGTAATGTGCTAGAGTGAATGCAAACATAGAGATTGCTTTCCCACAGACTCTGAGTGTGAATCTTAATTTTATCTCTTAGCTACATGAAGCTAGACAAATTGGTTAGCTGCTCTGAGCTTCAGTTTCTTCATTATAAAATAGTAACGCCTACTGCTCTGGATTTCTATATGAGTTAAATGAGAGATGAAATCTTAGCACAATGCCTGGCACACAAAAGTGGCATACGGAAGTTATTTAAACAATGGTATTTCTTTTCGTACCTGGAAGAAAAAAAAAACCCTACTCCACAGCTCACAAAGAATTCTTTTCCATATTTAAATCTTAGATCAAATAACATTACCCTCAGTAACAAAGGCAAGCCTCAGACCCTTTAAAGAACCAAAGTATTGAGGTGGCCAAAAAGTTCTTTTAGTTTTTTTCTGTAAAATCAAAGACACAGTTTTCACTTTCACCAATTACTTTATTGATTTGGATTATTTCGAGTGTGCTGGCTAGCTCCCTCCTGGTATAACATTGATTGTTTTCAATTAATTTCTCAATTTGATCCCTATCAACTTCAACCTGACACCGTGGAGCATTGTCCGGCAAGAAATCACCACAGAATCTTGCAAATGACTTTTGACACATTTTATCAGTCAAAGCACCTTCTCCACACACTGTCCAAATCTTTACCTGTGTTTCAACTGAATTTTTACCTTTTTTGAAATAATAAAGCATAATATACCAACAATGTTGTGTATTTTCTTCCATCTTCAATATTAAAATTGGCTCCAAAACTCACCAATTTTGATAACATTTTTCTTTTTAATGCATGCTGCGAATAGCACAGTTGTCACAATACAATCTAGCATTGTTTTTTAATGAAGTTGAAGGCAACCAAGCACTGCTAGAGCCATCTTAAGGGAAAAAAACAAACAACAACAAAAAAACCTTTTTGGGCAACCCAATATAATAACCACTCACGTACGAAGAATTCCAATAAGATATTATCATCTTTGATCCTCACAACTGTGTGAATTGAGGTCAGTGTGGGTAAAGCACAGATCATTTGTATTGCCCCATTGCTCAGATTAGGAAATTGAGGGTTTTAAGGTTTGTTCCAAGTTGCTGATAGGTGGCAGAGCCAGGGTTTTGTATACTGCTTTTTACTATTCCTTACAATTAGAACTGTGATCACTTTATTTCTGTACCCAGTTAGGGAGCAGAATCAAGAAGTTCCAAAAAGTTGGTTTAATTGACAGTTGTTGGGAGAGGGCCATGAGAGTCTGGCCATAGTTTTGGATGCTTCTCATTTACAAGGCATGGAAAACCACAAAGTAAACCAGAATAGACCTGTGCCCTATGAAAGTCAGGTGTGCTGACCCTATAGAGTGAAATTCCAATCCTATGACAAACAGAAGGGCAGCAAGGTAAAGAGCCGGGACCTGATGTTGGCCAGATTGAAGGTTAATATCCTGGCAGTCTTGGGGTCTTGGCAAGTCACCTAACTCCTTCTAAGCCCCAGTTTGCTGCCAATGGCAGTACCTAATTGTAGGGTCATCATAATGATGAAATAAGATAATACACATAAAAGCACAATCCTCAACCCTAAGCTTTCAATACATGTTAGTTATTTTTTTAACCGGAGAACATCTACTAAAATAGTGCATGCAGGTCCTGAATGAGGAATGTCATAAATAAATGCAAAGAACTGAGAACAATACCCGGCACCTAATAATTGCTGTTTAACTGTTTGCTATTAATTATTGTTATTACTTCTCTGTATAACATTTCTTTTTTCATTTTAAGATTTTATTTATTTATTTTTAGTAGAGGGCAAGGGAGGGAGAAACAAAGGCAGAAAAACAGAGATGAAAGAGTGACACATGGGTCGCTTGCCTCTCGTACACCCCCCAACTAGGGACCGAACTCACAGCCCAGGCATGTGCCCTGATGGCAGTCAAACCTGCGACCTCTCACTTGCAGGCTGACTCCCAACCAACTGAGCCACACTGGCCAGGTCTATGTAACAATTTCTTGGACCTGTTGTGAGGTCATGGTAAACAACTGACTTTTTAGGGGACAGGAGCTTCCATTAATTCTTCTTTGTGAGAGGTGACATTTTTAGGTACCATCTTACTCTATGATAAAGGATAGTAATATCTTCTCAATGGTTTTACTTCCTACCTGTTTCCTTCTTTTCTCCTAATTGTACCTGAAATAGAAATTATTGCTGCATGGGATAAAATCACTGACCTGAACCCACACTTTCTACTGAAGCTGCTGCTATTTTTTTTCCCCAATAGAAATCATTCAGAAAATAAACCCTGTTTTAATCTAGAACATGCAACTTGACCCAGAGAAACCTTCCTACTCCATAATTTCCGCAGCCTCTCTTTTCCCTTATATTATGGTGGCCACTAACTATCATTGAAGCCTTTAAAAAAATTTTTTTTATATTAAACCCCCACTGGATCTTTAATGCACAGGAGTTAACCCCACAACAAATCCTAGAATGCAGTCATCAGCCCGCAGGTCAAGGGATGAGGGAGGACCCTGCAGGACTCAGTTAGGCGGCTGGGTTTGTCGTTTCCATGCCACACCATGGGAGGGCCCCTAGCTGAATTTTAAAAATGTCCTGAGTTTACAGAAAATGGAATTAAGTATAGCAGGGGTTCACTCCAAGCATTAATCTTGGAAGCCAAATCCTTCATTTCAAGGGAGGCCTTCAATACGAGGAGTCCCTTGACCTTGGTTCTTCCTGTACAAAGTGCTCCGCCAAAGCCCGCTTGCTCCCCACCCCCCTCCACTCGCCCTGCTGGGATGGAAGGCGCACGAACGTAAATTATAGGCCCTTAAAGGCCCACTCGGGACCAAGCGATGGTTTTGTTATGGCAACAAATGCTGTTAATTCTTTTATATCCCTTTAAGACCTTTTCTCCACCAGAGAAGATCTCCAGGTTTCTTTTTTAAAATAAGGGAAAACAGCCACACATAGGAGCTCAAGCATTCAGCAATAAGAAAAGATTGTCAACATAAAATTACTAACACTGATTTAGTGCTTACCAGTGTATTTGCCAGACACTGTGTTAAACACTTGACATGCATTATGATTCTCACAAGAACCCCAGGAGATAGAGACTGTTGCACCCATTTTGTGGATAAAGAAACAAGGTGCTGTCCAGACAAGCAACACTGCTGAGGTCTTGCAACTGGAAAGTTGCTATCGTCTAACCCAGACAACCTGGCTCCAGGGCCCGTGATCCTAACTGCAACACGCTATTGCCTCACAAAAGGTTCTATGTATACCAATGATTGCATTATATATGAGTGTGTGGATTCTAGTATCAGCAGTGCCACTGGGAAGACAGTGCCTGGCACATAGTGGGCATTCCATAAGTATTTGTTGAATAAAAGAGTGAATGTGAACATACATTTAAATATTTTATTTCTTATTATTTTTGGAGAGAGGGGAAGGAAGTGAGGCAGAGAGGGAAAGAAACATCAATGTATGGTTGCCCTTCACCTGCCTCCAGCTAAGGACCTGGCTGGAGATCTGACTTGCTTATGTGCCCTGACTGGGAATCGAACCAGCGACCTTTGGGTTTGCACAGGCTGTCTGTTGCCTTTCCACTGAGGCACCAGCCAGGGCCTAGATGCACATTAAAGTGTTATGATCTCAGTATTTAGCGGTGTGCATCAAAGGAGGTAGGTTTCAATTCATCTAGGATCTGATGTTTAGGGTCACATTAGAGAACAAATACAAGTGTGTTTTCAAAAATATGGTTAAGGTTTTAATTTGACATACGTATACTATAGGAGATGAATATTTTACAAGACAGAATTAGTTGCAAGTGTGGCCAAATATACTGACCATAAAAGTCACATAAAAATAATGTGAATATACTCACCTTTGCCTTTATTGCTTCTCTGCTTGAAATACCTTTGTATGTACCATCCATCCATCCATTATCAGTTATACATATTGTAGTTAAGAATACAGTCTGAAGCCAATACCTAAATTTGAATCCTGTCTCTGCCACATACTATGTGACTGTAAGCAAACAACTTTACTATCCAGGACCTTTAGAATCCCCATCAGCACCCACCTCAACAGGAATGTTAGGAAGATTTTCTATATTACTATAAATGGGAACTGAGAATAGCACCAGACTATTATAAACCCATGTAAGCAATTACTGTTATAATTATTCATTCTACCTCTCATCCATTATTTCATCCAATAAATATTTTTCAAGGATCTACTATGTGTCACATTCTGTGTATCATGCTGAGTACAGAAAAAGGGAATGAGATATGGTCCCTGTTTCCAGGAAGCTCATGTTCCATGGCACTAGGTCAGCCACTAGCCCAATAACCTTGCCGTGTGGAAGCCCAGGAAGCTAGCGGCGGTGTAACAAAGGTTTACAGAGTCAATCAAGGGGAGAAGATGATGTCAGAATGGAGAGGCCTGAAGGTAGCATCGGAGTTAGCCTGATAACACAAACCAGAAGGGTAAATTCGGAGTGAGAAAATGGCCAGGGAACAAGAGAAATGGTGGATTCAGGGCTGTGAAGGCCCTCTCTATAGCTGGAGGGTTGGATGACAATGGCATAGATGAAACTGAGAGATAGCCAGGGCCAATCCATCAGGAGAGTTACCTGTTATGCCAGGCAGTTCAAAAGAATTTTAAATAGGGAGTATTGGGATCAGGTTGGCCTACCTGTTTGAGCCTGTTAGTGGCAAAGCAGATGTCGGCGAGAGGGTTCGGGGATAGACAGGCAGTAAGAGTCATGGGTCTTAGTGACTCATCAGACGGTTTGGAGTAGAAATGGTGGTTTATTTCACAAATGTTTATTAAACACTTGCTATATGCCAAGCGTTGCTGCAGACCTTGGCAAAACCAGCACAAATCCTGCCCTGATAGAGCTTGCATTCCAGCTGGGGAGACAAACAAAAAAAAAGGTAAAAGCTACAGCATGTTTGATGATGGTAAATACTAAAATAATAATAATAATAATAAAGTAAGGGAGGGAATAGAAAACCAAATGAGGGAAGAAAATTAAAACTGAGGTGGATCGCATTATTGCAAAGGTGGTCAGGGAAGAACTCTCTTGGAAGATGACATTGGAAAGGGACGGAAGGTGGTGAGAAACATGGCAATTCAAACACCAAAAGGAAGGGCACTCCAGGCAAAGCAAAAGTGCTTTTGGCATGTTCAAGAACAGCCAAAAAGGTCTGCGTAGCTGGGGTAGGGGGATGGAAGGAGAGAGGGATAGAAAATGAGTTAGTAAAATAATGGAGCAGAATTGTATGCAGCCTATTGTGTGTAAGTTCCTACAATAGGCTATTGTAAGAACTTTGGCTTTTGCTCTGGAGGCATGCAAAGCCACTGAACAGTGAAAGGAGTAGATCTGGCTCTAGCTTTAAGGAGATTGTGCTGTGTGCTGTGTTAACGCATACTGCAGGGGATCAGAGCAGCAGCTGAGTAGCCAGTGAGGAGGTCGCTACTGTAGGGTAGGAATCCAGCAGGGGTATCTGTGGCCCTGTACACAGGCCTCAGGGCAGTTGATTGGGTGCACCTGGTAGGCATAAGAATGTCCCATACATAGACACAGTTTTGATGGCACTTGAAGCCATGAGATCATGAGGAGTGTTGGGAGAACAAACAGAGAACTGAAGACAGGTACTCTGTCCTGGCAAGGAGGGAAGTGCCTGTGAAGAAGACTTAGAAGTATTAGTATAGGGGAGAATGAGATTCTAGAAGGAAGGTGTGTTCACAAAGTCAATTGAGGCCCAATTAAGATAGGAATGAAAAACTTCTATTTTCTTTAGTAACTAGGAGATAACTAACCAGTGATCTTGATAAAGGTAATTTCAGTGCATTGGTAAATCTGAGCAGTGAAGATAATAGGTATAGACAACCTCTCAAATAACTATGCTTGAAATGAAGAACAGTGATAAGATAATTACCAGATGATCAAAGGAGAGCTTGCTTTTTAAGGCCAAAAAGATCTCAGAATGTCTATAATTAAAGGAAAAGCTAGTCAGGTAGGACTGGGTAGTCTAGGCACACGGGACAACTCATACGTGTATTATTCACCTGCTCAACAAATATTGATTCAGTCTCCACCAAGAGTTAGTCACATACCAGAGATACACAGATGAACCCACATTCCCTGACACTAGAAAGACAGACACACTTATAACTACATACAATACAAAGTGAGGAAGGGCTATAGAGATGGATGCAAAATGCCAGAAAGAACCCATTAATTCTGCCTCTGGGGAAGAGGGGGAAAGGGAGGGAAACTTCTTAGAGGTTCAGGCATTTGAACAGGGAATTGGAAATGAGAAAATGAGGGGCAGCAGAGCATTCTAGTCAGAGGAACGTCACAACTAACAGTGACAAGATTCAGGGAAGGGGGCTGTGAAAACATCTAGCATCCAGAGCGATGGACATTTTGCTAGATCGAGCAGATGCAACAGGGCTCTCTTGCAAATGTGGTCATGATCATATGATCTCAGATTGCAAAGAAAGTGCATGTCACTAAACTCAATAGTTCCCAGCATGCTTTTCCACCTCCCGACCTTACTGACTATGGCAGGCAGTGTTACTATAGAAGTCGTACCTAAACATCCAGCCAACAGCCTGCTTGTCCAACAATCACGTAAGCACCTAACTGCACACGAGGTCCGTCCAGGGAGTATCCATCCAACCGTGTGCTATGAAAATAGAGACATTTACTGAAGAAGACACAAGGTACAAGAAACAGTGTACCTAGGACAATGACGCCTCAGGCCCCTTCAAAGTAAGCACCCTGGGACCTCACACAGGCCTCCCAGCATCCATTCCACTGTTCAAAACATCTGAGCAACAACAGCACAATGTTCTGCTCTGGGAGCAGAAGTTGCAGAATGGCTTTTGCGGCAAAACAGTCTGTGCCAAGATCCCGCGTTAAAATCTCCGACACAGTAGGTTTTGGAATCCCCAGATCAACCGTCAGTTGCTGATCTTTGTGGGTTGCCGCCTGCCCACGCGCCACATTCTCAGGTGTTCTGCTTGTTGCAGGCCTTCCAGAACGTGGATCGCTTTCAACGGGCTCTCTATCATCTTTGAAGCTCTTCTTCCCTTTTCTGGGGTTTTGTTTTTGATTACACTTTGAGGCATTTATGCCACACTTTAATTTGCTCTGCTCTCGTTGCTTCCTCCCTGTTCTCATTATATTAACAATGGCTGGACTTTTCCCGGACAGGCCTTGTATATTAAAATCCCTTTGTGTTTCAAACAGCTGGAGTGATTTCTATTACATGTACTGCAATTGAATGTGGCTTGTACACTGAATAAACAGAACTGAGAGAATGTGTTGCAAATGGAGTATGATAAGGAAGGGAGTGAGTGGCAGTGAGAAAAAGAAAGGAGGCAACTGCTTCAAAGATCTCTAGCTTCGTGTGGCCATCAGTCAAACCATAGATTCAAAGGGAGAGTCGGAGGCAGGAGTGTGGGGCACCTCATGAATTGGCAGGCACAGGTTCTCCACAGCATCCAGGCAGTTGAAATTAGGTCACTACTAATAAAGAGATTGGAAGGAGGTTCGGTTTCAGAACCTAAGTGGCATTTTTCCTGCAATGCATCACTAACCCACACCGTCAAGTTCCATTCTTTAAAATGTTTATTTTTATTGATTTTTAGAGAGACAGAGAAGAAGGGAGAAAGAGAGAGGGAGACATTAATTTGTTGTTTCACTTATTTATGCCTTATGCATTCATTGGTTGATTCTTGTATGTACCCTGACTGGGGATCAAACCCGCAATCTTGGTGTATCAGTAAAATATTTTAATCAACTGAGCTACTGGCCAAGGCTTTCAGGTTCAATTCTTTTTTTTTTTAATTTAAATTTTATTTATTTTTATTTTTTACATCAGTATATGGTTGCCTTTCACCTGCCTCCAGTTACGGACCTGGCTGGAGATCTGGCTTGCACCCTGGTTATATGCCCTGGCTGGGAATCAAACCAGCGACCTATGGGTTCGCAGGCTGGCACCTTATCCACTGTGCCACTAGCCAGGGCTTCAATTCTTTTTTGAAAGAAAAGTCCTCCTCCCGAAGCATTTTCATTTGCTTTTTTATTTATTTCTTCATTTGTTTTTTTAGAGAGAGAAAGGAAGGAAGAGAGAGAAACATAGATTTGAAGCATAGATTGGCTACTTTTGTATGCCCCCAGACCAGGGATCTGAGCTGGGACCAAGGTTTGCACATACCTGTGCCTGGATTGGGGATGAACCTGCAACCTAGGTATGTGCCAGGAATTGAACTCACAGTATTTCAGTTACTGGATGATGCTCCAACCAGTGAGCCACATTGGCCAGGGCTCAAGTTCAATTCTCGCATGAAGAGTCATATGAAATAACAATGGTAGAGTTAGTGAAATTCATACATACTTACCTGATACTAGGAATACTTTTTCCCTTCACGTACTAGCTATTCAGAAAGTTTCAGAATATCTCCTTCCTTAACCTCAGTAAGACTGGTGCATTTTCTCTTTTTAAAATAATAAGTACCAGTGTAGTCCACCAACATCCTTTCTATCAGTGCCTAACTGACACAGTACTTCTCAAATAAAATCACATTCAAACCTCAACTGATTATTCTGGCAATGACAACCATTGTCCAGTGACCCATATGACTCCTCCACTCAAAAATATTGTGGTTATTATAAAAAACCTGAACAAATAGCATGGTTTTCTTCCTTTTTTTTTTAGCAGTTGATTCCAGTTATTGTCAGCACAGCGGCCATGTTTCCAAGGCTGTAGGCAGTAGAAAGGTAAATGGACCTCATTAGCAAATTTGAACTCTTTGGACAAGTAGCAGCCTGCGCTGCAAACTTGAGATGTTTTCTGTTTTCACAATAAAGTTCGGGGATTGATGTAATTGTCATTGTGTGCCAGAGTGAATGCATTTCTTTATTTCCTTAAATTTGATTTTATTGTTGTATTACATTCATCCCATTTCCCCCCTGGATCCTTCCTTCCCACCCCCCCACCCCCCCACCAGTCAATCCCACTTGTTGTCCATGTCCATGAGTCATCCATGCTGAACACGTTTCTTAATGGAAATGAGGATTGGAAGCAGGAAATAGAAGTAGAAGCTTTTGCAATGTTATAAATAATAGCACCCATTTTTCTTTTTACAAACAAAGAACCTTGATAAAACTTCAAGATGCATTTGAACATACCTTTATTGTAGTATTAGAGATAGTGAGCTATAGTTAATTAAATGTAAATACCTTGGCTCAACTGTATGATAATTCCCCTCTTGGGGCTGCAGAAATGAGCTTGTTGAGCTATGTTTTCCCGGCTCCAAGCAGAGATCCACATGGTGGGACCTCAAGGAATGCTTGATGAGGCACTGAAGGAAGTTTCGACAGGGGAATAAAGAAACAATGTTTTCATACCAGCTCTGCTGCTTCAGTTTCCTCAGCTATGAAATGAGTTTCCAGGTCATGAATTCTTTACTTCTTTGAAGGACTTCTAACTCATAAATTTTTTTTTATCCTTAAAAGAAAAAGATAAAGAAAGAATCTCCTTTCCTAAAATGTCTGAGATATGGCTGTTTGCTGAGTTCAGCTAGGTTGGGCCTACAGCAGGGAGATTGGTGAAGTGACCTCTAGACATTCTTTCCAGACCCTGGGAAGGTGGGTCCTATTGAGTCTCCTTTACCTTGAGTCCTGGGTCAGAATCATTGGGTGTGGAGCTCCGTTTCAGAAATGGCTTTGGTTGCTGAACTGTTTCTATTTTCCTCTTGTTTACCATCAGGATATTTCCCCTTTCCATGGGGATTTTCTGAAAAGGTCACATAGCCACCTCAGAAAACTATCTTCTTGTTGAATGACAATGATAGTCTCTTTTTCTAGTTGGCAACCAGAAGCAACTGCTGCCTGATCTAGACAGAAAGAGGGGGCTAGGCTACTTCATTGGCCAGGGCCACAGGGAAAGTCCAGCCTCCAGCAATGACACTGGGACTGTGGCAAAATGCTTCCATGGAAGTGACAATTAGGTGAAGTTCCACCAAGGCCTTGCCGGGACAGCACAGGGGGAGGAAACAACTTCTGTGACCTGCTCTGGGCCTATGGGGAAGGAGTTTCAAAATACTTCAGACCATCCTATCAGCAGCACCTTTCTCATTCACTTCCAAAACACATACATGAGCTAATCCAGTGCCCTTTGGGATCAAGGACAATATTGTTGGAAGCACACTGAATAGGTCTGGGTAGAGCTATGATTATAAACCAACCTAGTCATTTGTCAATCAAACACTTTGAGTCCCTGCCATGGCTAGGCCCTGCACTAGGAGTTAGGCTCAGAATGGTACATGAAATCATAATCTATAAACTGTGGTCTGGCTGTGGAAGCATAGACATGCAGAACTAATTATTACAACAACATAAGGGCCCTGCTGTGCCTGGGAGTACCGAAGAGGAAACAATTTATTCCCGTCCCAGTAAGTGCTGCTGATTCATCTGTCCTGTGTGCTGGCAGGGCCCGTGTCCATGTGTCGCTCTGCCTCCCCATCTCACAACCTGTTCTGCTTATAGGGCCCTTGGTTCATCCGACCAGAGCGCTCAGCCTCCCAGATCCTTCGGTGACTCCTGTCCCTTGTTGGATGAAGAAGCCTGCCCCCACCCCTGTCAGAAAGGCACGCAATGTGACTCCCACTTTCCTTAGTGCCTTGGGTCCCCTGTAGCAGATGCTATGGAGCCTTGCTCACATCAGGCCACATTACCTGTCCACCCTAAAAGTTGCTGGAAACAGCTGTACTTCTCTTGCTAAGGCTTTTTATTTTTTTATTTTTAAATCGGTGGGAGGACTAGGCAGGGCAAGCCAGAAGTGTCCCTGAAAGCAACCCCTCCCACCCATCCTCTTTGCCCTTCTTCTGTTCAATAACTCGGACTCATGCTTTACATGACTCTGACTCTCACAGCTGGGCAAAGGGATTGAGCTCCCAATGGCCCACAATGGCAAACGTCTAAGGACAGACCCTTCTTCCCCTCCTCTACGGTTGTTTCCTGGGCTTATCTCCCAAATTAACGATTGCATTGAGTTCCTGACTCTGGGTTGGCCTCTGGAGTGGTCCAAACCAAACAGCCTCTCCTGTCTCCCCAACCTTGGCCCTTACTTGCATAAGGCCCTTACTTGTTTCCAGTCGGCTGAGCTCCTTATTCTTGAAGGCTCTGCTGGACCGTTTCCTCCTGTGTGATGCCAATTTCCATCCACCACACTCCACCATGTGCAGCCTGAAGGCCTCCTTCCTCTAAGGTCCTCTGCCGTTTCCACAGACCTCTCCTACGATGTGCGTCCCACATCATTGTCATGATGTGTAGGTGCACTTGACTTTGCCCACTAGGAACTACGACTTACTCATCTTTGTAAACCAGGCCCTGGCAGTGCCTTGTATAGATACCTAATAAATATTTGGTGAATAAATATATGACCCTTCTGCTGTGGTTTCCTGGCTATGATCTGTATGTATCCAGCAAGAAGTTGGAAGCCATGTTCCTGACCTGGCACTTCGGGCCCTGGAGGAATTCTTGTGCCTTTAGGAGAGGTTAGGAAGCCTCTCCTTGCTCCTCCCACAGGATGGATGATAGTGATCCTATGGCAAAGAAGGCGTTCCTGGGCCAGACTCCAGGCAGCCTGTCCAGGCCATTAGGAATCAATGGCGTAAATTCCATGGCGGTGAAAAACCAGTGACCAAGGCCTGAGGGCTAGGGCAATGGCCACAGAAAATTGCTGCAGATAAGCCTGGAGCAATGCCATCAGTCTCTAAGAAAACTGGTAAGAAGGCTGCTACATCTGTAGTTTTTATTACAGGGCGAGCACCAGCTTTGCAGTAAGTAAACTGAGGGCTGAATAAATAGCCCCCAAAAAGATGTAATCCAGAAGAGGAATCTGAAGCTGTGGGTTGAGCAGGCAGCTGGCCTGTGGGGAAGGCCAGTTTTAACTGGCTCTCTGTGCTATGCCTGCGCTGTTATTTTAAAATCTCACGGCCAACGAAGACCTGACCTCTCTGAAGAACTGAGACTAGCCAGGATGGAAGACCCAGGCTGATCCCCTGCAAGGTTAGACTTCAAACAAACAAACAGAAACACAAATTCCAGAGAAAAGTTGGTCTTTCCTGCTGGGCAGAGATGGAAATGAACTGAACAGCCAGCAGCATAAGAAGAGGAGTTGGCAAAGGAAAATGACCTTGTGTTCCACTGTGTCAGTGGGGGTCAGGAAATAAGGAGGATTGGAAGTGGAACGGTAAAAGCAGAAGTAGGCAGGGAAAGAAGAACGGGGCATTAGCATTTTTTTTTTTTAATTTCTTATTTTAGAGAGAGGGGGAGAAAGGAGAAGGAGAGGGAGAGAAACGTCATGTAAGAGAACCATCAAATCAGGGGTTAAACCATGCACCCTGACCATGAATAAAACCAGCACCATCCATCCAGCTTCTAATTTCCGGAGAGGATACCCAACCCACTGAGTCAGAATGATGGGATGACATTAGCATTTCTTAAGGGTTGCCCTGTACCCGGCAGGAAGCACTTATTTTATTTCTCACATCAGAGAAATTTGAACTATTATGTTATTATTATTATTACTATTATAAATTAAAGTTCAATCACTTTGAGCTATTATAGCCATTCTATAAATGGAAAAACAAGCTCAGAGAGGTTAAATGACTAGCCCAAGGTCTCCCCGCTAGACAGGAATGAAATCTAGGTTTAAATGACAAGAAGAGTTTGAAAATAATTCAAATCCAGTTTAAGAACCAAGAGGAGCATCACTGTTTGATTTAGGTCATGTGCTCACAATAGTCAGAAATCACGTTATAACTCATCTTTTCCTCATCTGAGCATTTGCAAATTTGCTGTCTTTTGGGGCATTGTGAGGCGGGCAGTAGGGTTATGAGAGAAAAAAGGGGAGAGGATCTTTTAAAGGATCAAGTTTAAAGAGGCCTTATTTTTGGAAAATCTCCAAATTTGGATTCAGCCTTATGCTTGGCTTAAAGAGAAAGGAAGGAAGGGAGAAAGACAGAAGGGAGGGAGGGAAGGCTGCAAGCCCAAGATTCGAATTTTCACACTTCCTACTATTGATCATGGCGAGAGGGAGACACTGGAATACCACCCACAAGATTGGCAAGTACTGCCCTGCTTTCAGTTCAGCCCAGAGCAGGAAGGCTGAGGGATGTCATGAGCAAGCCTCCTGTTACTGCCCTAAGACCAGAACAAAAGCACTGGGGGAAACTCCCATCTCCACTGCATGAATTCCCAAGAAGCCTTGCTGGTCTCATGACTGTGATGGCTCAAGTGTCACAGTTGTGTAACTTGTTGATATTCAAAATGATCCTCGAGCCCATCGCATAGGGTTATGAGGATAATGTAGGTTAGTTTTGGTAAAAGGGTAGAGGAGGGGATAGCGCTTGTTAAAAAACGAAGAGGGAGGAAAGAAACCTGGACTGGCGTCCGTGATGTGCGGGTTCTAGTTCTGGCTCCTTCACTGGTTGGAACTTGCGGCAGTAACACAGCCTCTGTGCTGCCTCTGCTTTCACGAAGGAGCGGAGCTGCGTGGCGTGGAGGTCAACTTCCAGCTCCTAAGATCTAAGGGACTGATTGGAGGCCTTCAAAGTGGCAGGTGCTTGAATGTCATCTGGAGCTCTCGCGCTATAAGATGAGTCAGAAAGCAATCCAAGACCTATTTTTACGGCTGTTGATTGCAAATTTCCTAATCTGGTTTCAACTAAATGAAAGAGAAAGAAGGGGGAGGGGTGGGAAACCTTTAAGAGGTAAATAGGAAAAAAGGAAACAGCAAATAAAAGTGTTTAAATAACAAGTATCTTTTTAACAAGCTAAATAACAAAACTTGGCATGCTTAGGGTACTCTAGGGTCCTTCTGGGTGGCCATGCCATGCTGCAGAAAGGGTACACACCGTTTTTGAGTCCAGAAGACCAGCAACTGAATCACAGTCTTATCACTTCTGGAATAACCGGACTGGAATAAATCGCTTCATCTCTTTGAGTCTTAATTTACTTGTGTAGAAATATGGGATAATTATAACAACAGTAGTAGTAGCTACCATTTATTGAGTGATTTATGTGCTGGCTGCAGAGCTAGGCTCTTTGTATTATGTGCCTGCATCCACCCACACTGTATAAATTAGGCATTACTATCCCCATTTTATAGAAATTGAGACTAGCCAAATCACAGAGCAGGGTGAGATTCAAATCTAATTTGATAAAACTCTGAAGCTGATTCTCTTATCTACTCTCCTCTACTTCCCCCAAAGGATAATAATACAGATCATACAGGTAATATTTTGAAAGGTACTTGGTGAATGGCAACATACAAGTGTTCCATACAACATTCATTGGCAACACAGCAATAATGGTAATAAGCAGTAATAACAACAATGACGATGAATTTTTAAATGTTCATAATCAAAGGGAGTATCAAAGGGGAATATATATAATCTTACTTGAATGTCTAATCAAACAGGGAGTAATTGATGACCCCAGGCTAATCAGCTCCCAGGAGCTTCCCTCATCAACTGTCATCATTGAACATCTCAGTTTCTGAGCTCAGGAAAGGCGTTTGCATGAGCAGAAATGTTGATATCTGAGAAACAGAGCAGACAAGATTTAGAACACAGTGAAACCTCTTTGTTCCGTACAGTTTTAGCCCCGAAAGTACCACCTGGCCGAGCATACTGGAAAATAACTAGAGATTACCAACTGGCAAATTTTACCTTTTAAAAACATCAAGCGAAAGACTCCATAATCAGGGCAGTAATTCTGGATTGCAGTCAGAATAAAAGAGGTGGCGAAGTGTCCCTATGAGTCATCAAGGCCAACAAAGAATCCCTCTGGCCTTTCAGAAGTAGATCACTTTAACTTGAAATTGAACCTCAGTGCAGAGGAATGGGGCACAGCTCTTGTGAAAAAGAGGATGTGGTAAACCAGGTGACTCAAGCAAGAGGCAGCGTCCACCTGGTGTCCTGGTGCTACTGAGGTATGGATCCCTGCCTGAGGACCCTCCTCCCTACCTGCTAATCACTTCAATTTCTTTGCTTCTTTTAAAAAGCCTTGGTGCCCTGCAAACCTGTCAGACACAGATACGGAGTGTTCAATGTGAAAAGGACCGCAGAACACATCAGGTCAAATGTTCTCGTTTCACAGGGGAGAAAACAAAGGCCCAGAGAGGTGAAGTCTGGAGGCCCCAAAGCTCATCAGTGATGCAGGCAGAATACAAATCTCTGCTTTTTGTATGTTGTTCTCGTAACAGATGATGCTGCCCTTTCTCCTCCTTCACCCTGTAGCGCTTTCACGCTGATTTTTATTCTGACACATCTGTACCGCATCTCACTCATATATGCACTAATAATATCTTTGCGAGGATAATAATCCCAGAGCTCTGTTCACAGGCAGTAGATAGTACTTTCTATGTGCACAAGTCTAAGCACTTTAAACACATGAATTCTTGCAACAACCCTAGGAAGTAAGTACTATTATTATCCCTCTCTTACAGAGACAGAGAGGTTAAGTGAGTTGCCTTAGGTCACACAGCTAGTCTATGGTAGAACCAAGATTTAAACTGAGGCCCGTTAGTTCTGATGTTCATGTTCTTATCACATACAAAGAATGTATAATGATTACTGGTTGCCTCTGGAAAGGAGAAATGAGGGGCTACAGGGTCTAGAATGGGAAGACATTCTTTCTCCCATAAACATTCATAGATTATTTACATTTTTCCATATGCATATGTGACTTTTCAAGAAACAAATAAAAATAAAAATAAAAAGAACAACTATGGTGTCTTTTAAAAATAGTTCTAAAATGGGGAGTGGTGATGGTTGCACAACATTGTAGCTGTGCCTAATGCTGTTGAATTGTACATTTAAAAATGGTTACAGGCCCTGGCTGGTAGCACAGTGGATAAGGTGCCAGCCTGCAAACCCACAGGTCGCTGGTTCGATTCCCAGCCAGGGCACATAACCAGGTTGCGAGCCAGGTCTCCATCCAGGTCTGTAGCTGGAGGCAGGTGAAAGGCAACCATACATCGATGTCTCTTTCCCTCTCTGCCTCTCACCCTTCCCCACTCTCTGAAAAATAATAAATAAAATCTTTTAAAAAAATGGTTACAATGGTAAATTATATATTTTTGTATATTTTACTACTGAAAAACAGTTCTAAAAGTCTTTTGGGCAATAACAAGGAATACTGGGGCAGTGTTTTCCAAGGCTTCAAGCAGCGTATTGGGTCTAGTGCCTAACTATCAAGATAATTTTGTAGATATTTATTATATATCTATTGGACATTCAATTTGTAAGGCTTTGGAAGGATATATAAAAATACTAAAGCAACAGTTTTTATTCTCAAAAAAATCAATGAAAGGCAGCTTGGGTGATAAAAATACAAAGTCAATAAGAGGTGCTTCTTTTCTGTGAACCAAGATGCCTAAGGGACCCCAGGGCATGTTTGTGAGGTTTGAATGAGACTCTAAGGCACCTAGCACAGTGGTTGTCATATGGTAGGTGTTGAATCAATGTCAGCTTTATTATTAATATTATGTGACTCTTCCAAGACTTACTTTTCTCTTTTGTAGAATAAGAGGCCTTGGATTAGATGATGTACCACTGCTGTAACTAGGAATGGGGGTGGTCTCTTTTTTGTCAATGAGTAAAGTGAGCAGGGGTGCTAGAATGACTATTCCCACAGAATGAGAAAGCAGAAGCCTGGCATGAGAATGCGTGAGCCCCATTTTGAAGTGACAGATCTATCTGAACTTAGCGCTTCTCTGCCCCATACCACACAGTGGTCCTCACCACAAGGCTCAAATCAGGGGTGCTGGAGCTGCCTTCCGGCTCTCCCTACGGGCAAGCCCGTGGTTAAACAACTACTATTAAATCAACTACACTAAAAATAAAGTAACAAATACTCAAAATCCACCATTTCCTCATTATTTCATTACATTGCACCATGACTTATTTTAGGTTAATTTACATCAATTGTATCTGAATGGTAGAAAAAGTATATAATGGTGTGCTTCTCTGCATCTCTTCTGAACTTTAGTGATTGTCAGGTAGCAGCTTGAAATCATCCAAGGCAGGAATGTTTACACTACAGAAATGGGCAAACACTACAAATCCGGCTTCAACCTCCCCTCCAGCTGGCTGTTAAACATTTACCAGCACGTCACTGGTTCAAACCAGCATGTGCGACCTGAATCTCTCAGAAGGGCCCTCCTATTGCTCTCAGACAGAAGTGTGCCCAGTGTACCTAAAACAGGCTATCGAAGTGGCCCTCCATCTCCTTAGCCAAAATAAAAGAAATGATTCTGAGAGCGTGGCCAATAGCCAAGACCCTCTTGTGTTCAATCCTTCATCCCCTGTTCGCAAGAGTTGGTTATAGTGAGGGGTGTGCAAAGCAACAGTTCTTTGGGCTCGGATGAGGTAATGGCTCCGTCACCCCTGGGAGCACGAAGGCTCTGTACTTCTCCTCAGGGCAGTGAACACAGATCTCAGTAAGATGGCATGTGACTTTTTTAAATAAATGAATCAGACTTCATGAATAGAAATTAGCTTTCTTCTCCCCGCTTGGGCCCCTCTATGCCAGATAGCATATTTTCTGTTTTTTTTAGTTAAACTGACTCACCAATAGTTTTAGGGGCCTGTTGGTTTGCATGTTCAGTACTGATAATATCAGAGAGAGATGGATTCTTGCTCTGCAGACTCACTGATTATATAGCATAAATCAGATTTTGTTTTTGTGTGCAGGAAATGAAATCCAGTCCTAAGACAGAGAGCTGAGCAGAGATTGGGAAGGGCATATTTTCTCTCTAGGTTTCCGGGTTTCAGTGCCCTCTCTGTAAACCCAAAACACTGCAGGCGGTTTGAGCTGAGTACCAGGCCACACAGCTGGACATAGTTTAGGGCTTAAAGGGTCCAGGCCTCAAAATCCTAAACACTGCCCTGGCTGGTGTGGCTCAGTGGATTCAGCGCTGGCCTGCAAACGGAAAGGT
The DNA here is from genome assembly GCA_004026585.1 of Noctilio leporinus. NCBI lineage: Eukaryota > Metazoa > Chordata > Mammalia > Chiroptera > Noctilionidae > Noctilio > Noctilio leporinus. The sequence continues at coordinate 314,575 of PVIW01000383.1, read as the reverse complement.
CACTGGTTCAATTCCCAGTCAGGGCACATGCCTGGGTTGGTTGCAGGCCAGGTCCCCAGCTGGGGGCATAAGAGAAGCAACCAACGGATGTCTCTCTTGAACATTGTGTCTCTTCTTCTCTTTCACCCTCCCTTCTCCTCTCTCTAAAAACAAATGAATAAAATCTTTTAAAAAAGATCCTAAACACCGACAGTTGTTGCTATTCCCTGTAGATAATTCAAAATCAAATTTCTAATATCTCAAAGCTTACGTGGGGAAAAGTGTCATAGCTTGAATAAGCACATGGACCCTGGAGCCAGGCTCCTTGGATTTTTAAAAAAATTTATTGTTATTATATTACATTCATTCCACTGTCCCCTCCAGACTTCTTGAATCCTGGCTTTTCTGTTTATTAGTTTAGATACACTTAAATCTGTGTTTCAATTGCAAAATGAATAACTAATACTAACCACCCCAATAGGGTCGGCATGAGGATTAACTATGTTAAAATTTGTAACATACTTAGAGAAGTGCCCTATATTTAAGTGCCCTATTCATGTTAGCTATTATTTGAATGCTGACATGCTTTCTAATTGTTTTAGATTAAAAATCTGTACACAGATTAATTGAAACAGAACTATTAAGTTACGGTATTTCTCTGTACCAGGCCCTGTTGTGAGTACTTCATAAATATAGTCATTAAATGATCATTCTTTGGGTGGAAAATAATTAAGCCAATGAAAAACCCTAAAAACTCATGTGGGAGAATAGTAATATCATAAATGCTAACTTTCAGAGCTTGATATCTTGGGCATACATGGCAATATAATAGCTCTCCCTTTAATGCATAATCAAGTGCGTAGCATCTTCACACACAGAATAATTCATTTTCAGATTTCAAGGCATGGTCCCCCCAGCAGGCCACAGGACCCGGCATCACCACATTATGCCTGCTCTTAAGGAAGGGTGTTTTTTCTTTGTTTTGTTTGCTACCAACATATCATAGGCACTGCTAGTGAAAGAAACACATACTTTATATTAGAAGTAAGTAATGGAAGAGTCCAATTATGGCATTTTAAATTAGTCTTCTTTAGTGAAGGGGTAGATAATGATTGGTACATGCCATTATACTAGAAACTGTTTTTAGTACTTTGCATATGGTAATTAATGTAATGTTCTTAACGATATGTTTACTTTTTTTTTTAATTTTATTGTTGTTGTATTGTTTACTATTTTTATAGACTCTATCTTACAGATGAGCAAACAAGCACAGAGAGACTATATGACTGAACCGGATAATAAGTGTAGAGCTGGGATTTGAACCAAGTAATGCGGGTCCAGGATACTGATAGTCTTTTTTCATTCTTTTTTAAGATCTTATTTATTACTTTTTAAGAGAGAGGGGGAGGGAGGTAGAAAGGGAGGGAGAAAGCAGGAGAGAAACATCAATGTTTGAGAGAAAAGAGAAACACTGATCAGCTGCCTCTTGCACACCCTCTGGGGTCTGGCTCGCGACTCAGGCCTGTGTCCTGACCGGGAATCGAACTGGTGACCCTTCTGTTTGCAGGCTGATGCCCAACCCACTGAGCCAGGGTCAGGGCAGGATCCTGAAATTCTTGACCACTGTAATACGTTGCAGCTCAACAGACTAATAACTTTTGAGATTCATGTATTTTTCCTCCTTTTAAATATACTATACATCGAATATATGTATTTTAAGTGTATTATACATAAAATGTTCTGTAACATCCCATATACCTAACAATATTTATTTTCTACCTCATAAAAATATAACAAATATTTCTGGCATTTTTGTGTGTGTTTTTCCTCCCCTTTTTACTTCTTTCAACACCACTTCATCTCCATACAGTCTAAACCACAGAGATTAGTACTAGATTATATAGCCAACCCTGGATTGTTTTCTAATTGACCTATGGGTTGTCAGTTCTATGGAAGTTCTGAGGAGACAAAGATCAAATCTTAGGCATATAGCTTATTCTCCACAGAGCCCTAGGACAGAGTTACTCTAAGGGAAAATATTTGTAGACTACTTAACTTGTGTCTGGCAATATTCTGAGTGTTTCATATTGATGATCTCCCTCATTCCTCAGAACAGCCTTTACAGCATATGTGGTCTGTCCAGAAAGTATCCAGCCACATGCTATGAAAAAGAGAGACATCTATTGAAGAAGATACAAGAAACATGCCTCAGGCACCTTCATAGTAGGCACCTTGGGACCTGACACAGTTCTCCCAGCTTCATTAGCAACTGCAGCACGATGTTCCTTCTGCTCTGGTAGCAAAAGCCACGGAATGCATTTTGCCACAATACTTCTCATGCCAAGGTCCTGTGTTAAAATCTGGGACACAGCACTTTTTTGACTCCCCAGATCAGCTTCTAGCTCCCGCACTGTCAGTCACTGATCTTTGTTGGTTGTGGCCCCTGCCATCCTCAGGTGTTCTGCTGGTGGCAGGCCTTCCAGAACGTGGATCACTTTCAACAGATTCTCCACCATCTTTGGAGTGTTTGTGTCACCCTTTTATTTGCGCTGCACTCGTTGCATCGTCCCCAAGAGCCTCCTGAATCATCCAAGTGTTTCTGAAAAGGACTGTTCAAGCTTAACACAAAATTTGATGCAGATTCGTTGTTCTACTTGCTCAATCATTTTGAATGTGATGGCCACACAGTACGCATGCTCAGGCAACGGTGTCTACCGCCCCCACTGGCTAGTACAGTGAAGTTGTCATTGTTGTTCACGCATGTGCAGTCTAGTCCACTCTCCTTGGCTGCCAGGTCACACTGGTGTCACACAAACCATTCTCATTATATTAACAATGGCTGGATTTCTTCCAGACAGACCTTGTATTATTTCTGCATTTCACAGATGAGGAAAATGGAGTGACTGCTAATCAACAAGCTAGTAAGACGCAAAGACAAGATGTCAACCAAAGTCTGTCTAACCTCAAAGCAACTGACTCAACCACTAGAATATATTACATGCTGGTGGTAAATATATAGCACATACTCAGTAAATGTTTGTTCCCTGAACAGTTGATTCATGAGTTTGCTTATCCTTTTATTGTTGGTGAGGGAGAAAAGACTGAGAATCAAGAAGATGGGGGAAGAGACAGTTAATAAATGGAAGTATCCAGGAAAATAACTGAACTGAGGACCGGTGTAGAGACCGATACTGGGGAGCACCAGGGAGAAATAGAAAAGACACATGGGAGGGAACCATGGCAGCAACAGCCTTGGCTGATGTCATGGTTAGAAGTCACACTAGCATCATGCAGGGCTTATTCTCCTACATCTTCTGATGTGACTTGAGAATAGAGATGGCAATGTCAGTCTTGTCTCCCTAACCTCCGACATTATATTTTGTTAGTCTTGGAGTTTACATGTCATTCATTCATCTGTGAGGTAACAGACCATAACTAGGCCCTGGGGACAAGTAAGTGAACAGTATAGATAAAAATTCTTGCTTTCAACAAGCTTACCTTTTAATTGGGAGGACACAAACAATATATATAATAAATAATAACATATAATAGCTTTAAGGTGGCAACTTTCTGTGGTTTAAAAAAATGAAACAGGGTAAGGGGGACCAGGAGTCCTGGGGGCTGAGCAAGTGAAGTAAGAAATGGGTCTTTCTTTGGCAAAAGAACAAATATTTCAAGAAGATGAGGTTAAAAGAAAGATAATTGTAAGAATGGTTAAGGCCCATTTTTGCTAGATTATAGGTATTAAGAAGTTGAGTGCTTTTACAGAGGAAGAGTTACTTGTAGCTCTTCCATTCCTCCCTGGGACATCTCAGAGATGATGAAGCATCTAAAAGTCAATTTTCATCTCAACTTGTTTAAAAATAAAATTGCCATCCTTGTCTAAGTAGTGGTAGCATACTTTTGAACCTTTAGTCAGCTTTGTTCGTTCATGTAAATGCTATTTGTGAATTTCTATGTTATGTGATTTGTTCTCAAGAGCACATAACTATAATCCACAAGTAATCATGAAATCACCATGGAATAATGAAGACTGTTTTCCTATTCACAAATCAAATGAAGTATAAAACTAGTAAATTCTTTTTTGAGAATAGCCAAAAAAATTGTTTTTAGTATAAATGCACAAAGAAGCACTACTTAAATAGTTTATTAGATAAGGAACATATAAAATTGAGTATGTTTCCCAATTCCTATGCTGGTACAGTAACTGCTAACAATTATTGAGTACCTACCATGTGCAGATATTGTGTTAAGTATTTTATGTGTATAATTTCATTTAATTTATTCACTCGCTGCAGAAATATTATTGAGTTTGTGGTAGACATAGTCTTAGACTCTGGGGACACAGTAGGGAACAAAACCAGGCAAAATCCTTTATAGTATGGATATAGAATAGGCCAGGCATTGATAAGTGCTATAGAAGGAAATCAAACCTGGGGTGGGGAATGCCTTTGGGAAGTGGTACATGTCCATGTCACATTAATAATAAATGGCGAAGCCACAACAGGACTCCAGGTCTGTTGACCTCAAACTCTATGCCTTATCCCCCTAATATGATATCCATTTACTCATCCTAACCCAAAGGGTTACTCTTTTTAAAAATTGGCAGAGCATAGGACTACCAGGAATTAATTGGTGCTATTTCTATAATGTACTCTAGCCTTAGGCGAACTACCAACACCTGCTCTTCTCCACAGCCTGTAAAATGGGGTTCAGGTAATTAACAACTCAGAACAACTGTTCTGAGAACTAATTAGCTGCTGCTTACAAAATAATCTGAACATGAACCATAAGAGTATCTTCATTCTCAGTATCACAGGTTCCTCCCAATGGAACTCTAGATCTCCATCCCTGTCCCCGCCCCAACTTCCACCTCAGGCCTTTCTCAGGTTTTTCTCTGTTGGCAAAACCAATTACCTAGTTATTAAAACCAGAAGCCCAGGCATTATTTTTAACTCCTTTTCCTTCACTACATATGTTCCCTAGTCCTGTTCATCCTACCTTCAAAATGTGTCTTTTATCCACCCACATATCTCCATCCTCAGAGCCATTCTCTCCTGCGTGGAAAATTGCAAGAACTGGCTAATTGGCCTCCTCCTTTTCCATTGTTCTCTTCCCAATGCATTTGCCACATGAGAGCTAAGAGTGATCTTTGGAAACAGAAATCAACTGGCTGGTGTGGCTCAGTGGACTGAGTACCAACCTGCAAACCAAAAGGTCACCAGTTCAGCTGGGGGCATGCAAGAGGCAATCAATCAATATTTCTCTTCCTGTCTTTCTTTTTCCCTTCCCTTTTCTCTAAAAATAAATAAACAAACTCTTAGGGAAGAAAGAGAAAAGAAAAGAAAGAAAGAAAACAGAAATCAAAACATATCATTTCCCTACTTAAAACCCTTCCATGACTATCTTCTGCAGGCAGGTCAAGTGCAACCATGGCTAGAATGACCAACTCATTGGTCATGCTGCTTTAAGCACTAAATGTCCTGCGTCCCAGGAAACTCCTCAGTTCTGGGCAAACAAGGATGATGGGCACCTTACCCATGAAAACCTCACTTTCATGAACGGCTCCTGCCTACCTCAGAGCTTCATCTCATGCCACTTTCCCCTCAGTCACTGCATCCTTTCCACACTGGCCTTTGTCAGGGTCTTTCTGACCCTTTCCATTCTCAAGCCTTGATGATTGTGTTTGCCTTGGCCTTGGCCTGGAATGTTCTTCCATGTTGGATTTTTCTTATTCTTTAAGGCTCAGCCTAAATGCACTAGAAAGGCCTTCCCTGATCCAAGTGAGCTCAGTGGTTCCTTTTTGCTCTTCTTATTACAGCATTTTTCTACAGCCTTCATTCCCAGCACTCATCATTAGTCTTGATTCATTTTACATTTATCTATTTATCTCCGTTTCCTACCATTAGAACGTAAGAGGTCAGGAACCTTATCTGCAGTGTTCACTGTGGTATCCCTGTCACACAGCACATGGCAAGTGCGCAGAAAATATGTCCTGAACCAACTTCTTAATTTTGAATCTTTTTCCCAACCAAACAACAGGTGGCCCCAGGCCTTGTAGAGACAGAGATCAAGGTCTTGCCAAGACCTGAACATCTGGTGGGCCTGCCTGCTCTCTTACTCCCACCTCTACTGGTGTCTGAGACCTGACCTCAAGAGAACCCCAAAGAAATTCTGGCTTCCCTGGAAGCCTAGAGAGGCTAAAGAACTTGCTCTAAGCTACACATTCAATTTATATTTTTCAAAGGCAGTGCTAAAACTGATACTTCCTGTTTTAATACCAAAGGATCTTAGTCTAGGAAGAAACCTCCAGCCCCCATTTGCTTTGGTCCTTCAAATTACACTCTACCCCATTAAAAGATAAGATATCTGGAGCCAAGAGAATAAAGGACTTTCTAAAGTCATATGACTGTGGAAAGGCAAGGAAGAGTTCATTCTTCTATCACTAGTCTCTAGTTTGAAATATTTTTTTATTCTGGACTTTTAGTAATTTACAACCATACCATCAAGTATGTTTTCCATAATGAACAGGTTAGCAAATGCTATTTTTAAAAAATTGGATGCAGGCATACCTCAGGAGTGGCAAATGATTTAAACAGATGCAATACTTTCGTTCCTGATTCCTTAATTCATTCAGCAAATACTTGATTGAGTTTCTGTTAGATGCCTATTATTCTTTTTTTTTAACATTTTATTTATTTTTTTTTAATTTTATTGTTGTTGTATTACATCCATCCCCTTTTTGCTCCCCTCTGTCCCCCTCCCCACCCACCCATTCCCCCAAAAGTCAATCCCACCTGTTGTCCATGTCCGTGGTTCCTTTATACTAGGTTCTTGTCTAAACTGCTCCCCTTCCTTGCCTCTGCCTCCCCCTTTCCCCCAACCCCCTTCCCCCGACCCTATTATTCTTTGTTGTAACAAAGAAAAAAGCAAGCAAAGCTTCTCTGCCCTCCTAGAGCTTGCATTCTAGCGTGGAAGGCAGTTCATAAGAACTAAATCTAGTTTCATGTGTAAGGTGGGAAGCACTGTGAAGAAGAATACAGCAGGGTTAGGAGGGGAGGCAGTGACCAGTAGGGAGCACAGCTGCTTGAGAAAAGATGGCCAGAGGAAGCCACTCTGGAAGAGGCTTGAGAGGTGATCTGAGTGAAGTAAGGGCAGTAACTAGAGGAAGACTGTTCTAGGCCAAGACGAGCAGATGTGCAATGGCCCTGAGGCGGCACAGGGCGCCGGGCATGTTCATGCCCAGCCCTGTGGTTAGAGTGGAGTAAACCAGAAAGAGGAAGAAAAGGTCACAGAGGGAGCTGGGCCCAGATCTTGATGGTAACTGCTCTGCAGAATACCTCCTTTTTAAATGAACAGGTCTTTTTAAAGCTCATGTTCAATATTTACAAAGTGAGGAGAAAGGGGTTTTATTGAACGCATTTGTCTGTGTGTTTCAGTCTGTTAACAGGCACCACAGGATTTGCTTTTTCTTCCCCCAACTGCCTCTTGCTGTTAGAATGTTAATCTGCCTAAATCCATTCAGCTTCATTTGTTTGGAAATCAGTCACCTAGTAGTGCCTGTAGCCAACAAAGATCAACTAATACATCTGCACAGAGCAGACAGAAGGGCTGCCCCCATGGATCAAGATCAGTGCAGAAACCTGAGCTATTGTTCAGCCACTAGTTTCATGTTGGTTTCTAAAAATAAGGATCTGAGTCATCCTTTCCTTAGTTAGGGAGAGCTTTATTCCTATTTTACCCAGTGGCTCCTGGTTGGTTAACACTCCTTAGCAGCGGGTGGGCAGGTCCAACTGTTCCCCTGTTGTGGGTGGTGTGGCACTGAGGGAGAAAGGTGAACTGGCTCAGAGTCAGGCCTAAGTCAAATCCTGCCCTGCCACCTTCCTGAGATCTTTCAGCCAATTAAGAGCATCAGTTTTCTCATCTGTAAAAAGGGGCTGTTAATTCTGTATTCGTTTCCTACTGCTGTAGAACGCAACTGGAGGGTGGGAACAGCACCCACTGATTATCTCGTAGATCTGGAGATAAGAAGTCCCAGATGGCATAACTGAGGTCCCTGCTTAGAGTCTCACAAGGCTGAAACTGAGGTACTGGTCAGCTGTGCTCTTGCCTAGAGTTCTGGGTCTTTGTCTAAGCTCATTCCTGTTCTTAGTGGAATTCAGTTCCTTCCAGGTCTTTCCTTGCTGGCCATCAGCTGGGGGGGCTCTGGGCTCTTTAAGGCTGCCCACGTTCCTTCTCCATTGTTCCTCCCAACTTCAAAGCAGGACCTACACATGATGACCTTCTCACCCTTGGAGGCCTCCGACTTCAGCTCACAGAGCCCATTTAGATCAGGCCAGCCCAGATAATCTCCTTTCCTTAAGGTCTACTGTGTCATATAACATAATATAACATAGCATAATCAGTAGAGCAAAATCTCATTATATTTCCAGGTTCCAGGGATTAGGGCAAGACATTATTGGAGGCCATTTAAAAAATTCTGCCTGCAACAAAGGCTTTCCCCACAGAACTTTCTTAAAAATTAGAGATCACATGTATGTGTAAAATAGATAACAATCGGAATTCTATATAGCAGAAAGAAAGAAGGAACTTGTACCCTTTGCAACAACATGGATGGAACTGGAGAGTATTATGCTTAGTGAAATAAGCCAGTCAGTGAAGGACAAATATCATATGATCTCACCCATTACGGGACAATAACGAGCAAAACTAACAACAAGCAAAACAGAACCAAGTATATGAATACAAGGAATAGGC